>JAUCNO010001476.1:2049760-2070262 GCA_032353835.1 Enteromius viviparus
CTGGAGCAAGACCATTTAAACACTTAAACACAAATAAAAGAATTTTAAAATGGATCCGAAAGTGAACTGGAAGCCAGAATAAGTCTATCCAGTTAACATCTGGAGAAGCCAAAAGCTGTGTGTTTGTGAAAGAAAAAGCAAATTCATCTTTAGGATATTTTTCAAATCAAACCATTGTGTCCATTATCTGTGAGGCTGCTTTCTCTACTGGTTTTAGCAGAGAAAGAAAAATACATTTTTGGATATTGCTGTCATTAGTAGTTTCTTTGCAATGCATGCATCACTATTGCCTTTGCTCAGTCCACAGTGAATTTTAGAGTCTTTAGAATAAGTAAAAAAAAAATCTATTTTTATTGTCTCATGCAAACCATGAGGAGAGAGCGAGTGAATGTGGTCTGCTGGTGCTATGAATAATTCAGAAGTACAGAGAATAACAGTCTACCGCCACTGTGAAGCTGCAGACCTAACTGTGTTGCTCCTTCTTCACAATTGCCCTGTGCTTGGAGAGAAACGGATAGTGGCTAAAAGTTGAAACTTTGGACACTGAGCAGTTTTGCAAGGGCTCTTATGATGTTTAAGCTCTGGATTAAAGGATCTTGGTTCAATGAAAGCACAAATTCTTTTTCTAATCTAATTCTCAGTTGGCTCGATTACCTCACTTACAGGCTGTATAACACTTGTTTAGCTCAATTGATTTTTCATCTTATATAACGATGATTATGTCCACATTTCAGGTCTAGAGATTTAACACCTGATAAAATATCAGGAAAATAATTTGTATTGTATTGATAAATGTTTAAAATAAATTTTTGTTTATTTTTTTAAAGTATAGTAATTTAATTTCAAATATATTTTTTCCTTTTTAGTCATTTAAGTACTAATTTAATTTTTACTTAATTAATTTTAATAAATTTTCTGTTTTACGTTTTTTGCTTTAAATGTATGTTAAGGTGTGGTAATTTAGAGAGATATTGATGTGGGCTCATAAATGAAGTTGAGATCCCTTCCTGACCCTTAAGGAACAAAAGGTGATTGTTAGTGACATTTTTCTAAAAATCCAAATTTAGGGTTTATATGTCTGAATTGTAAGTCATAAACAGATTTGCGAGATGTAATTATATAGAATATAGATATATAGAATTATACTGTTTAATAAATATCTGATGTCCTCTGAAGGATGCTGGTTCCTGAACTTGTAGGAAGGGCAAATCCATGTTAACCGTGTTGTCCACTGACCTTTTTGACCTTTCTGCAAACTGTAATGGCTCCAGTGAGGTGAAACGATAATGACTCGGATCTTATAAAAAACTGAAGCCAGAAAAGCTTTGTGGGATCACTCTGTGGTCTTGCTTGATAGCTTTTGTTTTAAGCTTTATTACAAGGCTTTTCCCAGATCAGAGCGCTACTTTCTGTATTAAATATGTAGGCGACTTCTTTTTCCACTTTTTGCAGTAAACCTAATCGGCAACTAATGAATTAATTAGTATAATGTGTGGATTCATGTCTGTGTTTGTGGAAGTGAGGGACTGTTTAAATGAGTTGGAAGTTTATAGTCATTTTATTTGAGACTGTTAGTATCATGTCTGTCAGAGAAACTGAAGGATGCAGTAAATCACATTACAGGAGACAGCTGATGGTTAATTAGATCATTTTTGGTCACTGATGTCTCTAGTTGTACACTGCCTACTGTTTAGAGAAAGAGCATGTGAAGTAGCATGCAATAAGCAATGATAAACATTTGAAACAGTAGTATGCTTCATATTGTCACATGACATCACAATGTTTAATTCGGCATCAGAATTGTATGCATTTTTGTGTGCAAACAATTATCAAATTATTGTCATAAGATCTAAAATGAAATTCGGTTCATGAAAATTAATGGTCAGGTTTTGTGCATCGCTCTTAGCACTTTCAAATATTTCATATTTTCATAAAAGATGCATGCATATTTAATTGTGCATGCTTTAATATTTTCAATATGCAATTGTGCATACTGTATTCTGCTTCTATTAAAGGTAGTGGTGTGATATTATACATACGCATGTGTTTTTGGTGCTGTGAATCTCAGTGTGAATGACCAGATCAGAACAAATAACAATTCATGTGTGCATTAAGCATCTTGTGTATGATGAACATGTATTTGTTTTGAAACAGCAACAGATTAATATCGCAGACAGCATTAGGTTATTATAATCTGATCTGTTTGAGAAAGACTTTAAATAGCTTTGAATATACTCTGGTGTTGTAGGTATGCAGTGCAGCTGGTGGGATATAAGAAGCCACTGACATGTGGGTGGTGTGTGCTTATTTTAAGAAATATACACTACCGTTCAAATGTTTGGTAGGATTTTTTAAATATTTTGGAAAGAAGTATTTTCTTCTCACTAAGAAGAAAATACTGGAAAATTATTACAGTTTGAAATAGCTTTTCTGCTTGAATATAAGGTTAAATATAATTTATATCTGCGATTTAAAGCTGAATTTGCTGCATCATATGTTTTAGTGCAAACCATGATCCATTTTATTTTTCAAGATTATTTGATGAATAGAAAGACGTTGTAAATGTCTCTACTGAAACTTTCTATTAATAGCATACTAATTTCTATAGTTTATATTAGATTCCTTTTCTTTTGTCCTTCACAGATCTCTTTGACGCAATAATACATTTGATTAAATATTCATGAATAGATAAAGATGAACAGATCTGGAGCCAATTCACCAACACAAGTCTACGTTTTGTTATCAGTATTTTCGGTCGGTTTCGCCCACCCTTACTTTCCAGCCTCATTTATATTGGTTGTCACTGCAGTGTAGTGACAGAGATTGTTGTGGTGGTGTGTTGCTTATGTTTTATTTTGAGCTCATAGAATCGCTGGGGTCTGTTTTTGGCATTACTGGGTCACCCCCTTCATTCCCTCCAAAAACTGGTGCGAGGTTACACAGAGGAGCTCTGAATTATTGATATTAGCTTGAGATCAACACAAACAGCAGTGTGGCGGCGGCAGACGCACATTCACTACATGCCAAAGATATGATAGAGCGTTCATGTGTCTCAAGATGTTTCCTGCTGGAGAAAATAAAGCCAGTGTGTGTCTAGAAAGACCTGCTTCAGAACTTCATGTCTCTGTTGTGAGGTTGTTGTTCAAGATTTTTGGTTTCTTGGAGTCATCAGGGACTAGTTTATGAGAACTAACTCTGGTTTTACCTCGTGCTTTCTCATCTGTTCCAATAACATTGGGTCTTTTGAAGTAGTTTTTAGGATCAAGAAAAAAATGATGTATACAGTAGCTACACACACAGACACACACACATTAATAACCTTAATAAACCATACACATGTTTTAAATGCAATACAGTATTTTCATTTTTCTTTTCTCTCCTCTCTTCTCACCATTTCACATTCATTGGTCTCTCCAAACTTAAATTTGTTCATTACTTTTGTTTCATGTATGTCCATAACACCAATAAGTTCAGTCAGTCTTATTTATATAATCCCTTTCACAATGCACCTTTTCCAAAGCACCTTTACAGAAGATAATGGTGACAGTGTTTAAAAAAAGTCCAATATCTTCATGCCTTATAGTCATATTTATGAGATTAGAGCTGGACGTTGTGTGGTGACGCATGCAATCAATCAGTTGAGATTTGTGATATAGTCTATTGCTTTATGTAAGCCCAATGTAATTATGTGGGAAAAAGTTGGATCTATAATAAATCCTTATGTTCGTATCTCTCTGTATGGTGCATGAGTCATCTTATTTAGACTATTTGGCAAACAGTCACTGCTGATCTTATTTTCCTCCCTGCTTAAGCAGAGACACTGATGATAAATCTCTTATATATTGGAAAGAAATGTGCTTTTGCTCTTGGTTTTGCATCTAAATTGGGACGCGTCCATCCTTTATGCTGCTCTGCGCCTGAACTTCCAATTAAGAAATCTATTTCAAAAACTTAAAAGAAATTGGGATCAGTTGGGACGTCTAATGAATTCCCTCAGTATTTTTTCATTGCATGAGATGTCCCTCCCGACCAGTAAAATCCATCTGAATATAAACTGGTAGTAATTGAAGAGGCAGCCACAAGCACCGCAACCACCCCATGAAATTGTGTCTCTTTGTGTGAAGACCTGACGTCTAATGAGATGTTAATGGAGCGCGTGTTTTACCTCAGACACACACGTACGGGGGGTTTTCATCGGCCTGAGTCGGGTTCTCCTCCCCGCGAGGGTTATACTCGATCTCTGTGTGTGTTTGCTCAGTGGAGGGGCAATTAGCGCAGCATTTTTCCATACGAGAGCGAGCCAGTTGAACTCCACAGAGGTGGATAGCATTGCAGGATAATTAGATTTAAAACCACTGGGGTTTTCACTGCGCTTTATCTGTGTCTGTCTGTCTTCAAGTTACATGACTTCCGTAATTATAATTATTCATATTTTAAATCATACCTTATTTTTATATTTTCTAATTACATTTTTACTGTTTTGTTTTGTGTTGTCACTTACTGTTTTGTATTTGTTTATTCTTACCCAAAAAGTAGAATTGATTATTTCAATTATTTATTATTATTATTCAATTATTTAACAGGTTAAGCTAAACAAGGTCCAGTCAATGTGTCTGAATAATTTTTGGTCCCAAACTTCAATCAATTTCTCTGGTGGTTTATTGCATGAAGACATTTTGGGTATAATATGTCATAGTTTACTTTATAGTGCTGTCCTCACTTACATGAATGAACTATAGTGACCTGCACCAATTAAGTAATAGAAAAAATTATATCTGGAGTCTGAATAATTTTAGTTTTGACTATATATAGCCTGTATAATATAATATATTTTTTGTAATGATTTTCATTTTAGTTTTAGTTAATGACTGTAACCTTTACTAGATAGTAATACTTTACAACAAGTTCCCATTAGTCATCATTGGTTATTATTGTATTACCTAATATCAGCTAACAGTATGCAGTACATTTTATGCAGTGTTTGTTATTCTTTGATCATAGCATAAAACATTGTATTTATTGTCCATTCATGTCCATTAACTAATATTAAAAACTTAATAATGTATAATTAAATGTTAAAATTACCATTAATTAAGATGACTTAGATTTTAATAGTATTTCATGTTAACTGATGTAACCTTATTGTTACCATTTTAATAATTGGCAAAATATTAGAGGTGTCATTACCTACAACAGCAGAATATCAACTACTGTACCAATGACTGAACAGCTGGTCATTGGTAAACTTCAACTAATCCTGACATCAGTCTTTTCTGAGGCTGTTTAATTGTAAGATTTTGAAGACTTGCACCTGATAAGAAGTTCACTGTAAGATCAGCAGCATGCATGAATAGAGTAAAAGAGTCAGTGTTGACTTCAGTAACAGAATTACTAGTACTAATGCATTGTGGTTGAGTATTTCTATATTTCCACACTCTCCTGTTTAATTCCACATTCCAGACACTGTACGTCATCACTGCCATTGTCTCTCAATGCTAATACTGGAGAAAGCGCGTGTGGCCGTCCTTTGGTCCTTTCCGTCGAGCAGCGCTGCCTCTTTGACGATCAATAGAGCAACATCATTCCAGCGTCATCTCCATGGAAACCATCTTGCTCCGCCACTGGGATTGGCTCCCTCCCAGAACCTGCTTGAATGTGATTGGAGGACCCACCCCCCTTCTCTCTCCCTTGCATGCTCGCTCGCTCAGCCACACGCTCTCCTCCTCTTCATCTTAATGTTGTTATCTTACCCAACACACATTTAGGCAAAGCACCGCGATCCAGCGTGACTGCTGAAGCATCACTGAAAACCAGGATCGCTCTTTCATGAACTGGCACATTCGAGCTGAGGAGATAAGGATGAGAGGACGGCGCAATGAGCCGAGTGCAAATCCAGTCGGTGGAGAGGGAGGAAATTAAGAGACCTGTTAGAAAATAAGACGTCACCTTCTGCGTTGGCTTCAAACTGGTCTTTATACAAACCGGCTGTCTATTTTTTTCAGTCTTTGAGTCTTTTGTATCAACGGCAGGAGGAGGTCGAGCAATATATGGATGATGGCAACATGCTGGGACTAAACAGGATCAGAGCTCCGTCTCACGATCTAGGCTTTCATTTTGTACTGGAAATGCATTTTTTTACAACACCTTGACATTTCTGTGTTTTTTACAATGGAGTTATTTTGAGAGCGATGTGCTTGATTTAAGGTGATTGAGCTTGGTAATGTCTCTTTAAGAATTTGCAACAGCTGTGCCGATTTTTTTGCATTAATGAATTGTTTTGAGTCGTTGATAAACGTCTTATCGCTGTGCATCGACAAGCTTGAGCAGAAGAGCTTTTGATTCTCGATGAAGCGTTTCTTCAAGGCTTGGAAGATTAATAAAAAGTGTTGTTCTTCCTCCATGTCCTTGTTGAGAATATACCCTTCTCGAGACATCCGTGAAAAACGTCTTTGCGCTCATAAACAGAGTAATGCACGACTTTTGTACTAGGCCAGACCCCCCTGAACCACCTCAGCACAGTTCACCCACGCCGGAGATGAGTAGCGGTGAACACGAATCTCCGGCTGGACCCGGGCATCCCGACAGAGCGAAGCCAGAGGAGCGAGCGCTAGCTTCAGAAGCACTGAGGGGGATGAACCTGGGATCCTCCACCACAACTAATGGAAACGGCAGCATGACGGTGCCATCCACCATTCTGTGTAAACGGCATCATTCTCTCTATGAAGGACTTAATGGATGTGAAGCAGGAGGTTTCGGAAAGGTGCGTTTTGCTGGTCGAAAATGTGGTTTCTGTGTGCAGAATGATTTCGAGGGCCTCTTATAGGCTAGTCTTTATATTATACAACCAGTTGGATCCATACTAAATTCATTATTTTCTAGGCCATTTAGTCCATTTAGTCTTATTTTTTTTAACCTAAATTAATATGCTTTTGCATCGTCTTGCTCTATATTTCACTGTGTTCTTTTTTTCGGCCATTCAGTCATTTTAACCCTTGATTAATGTAGTACTGCATTACTTTGTTCCATATTTCACTCTGTTAATACTTTTATCCTTCATTAGCAATTAATCTGGGGTATTTAGGTTAGAGATCTGTAAACCCTGAGCTGCCATTCTTGATGTTGCATATTTATGACGTTAAATAATTGTGCAAGCATAATTGGGATTGTTTATAGAATAATTCAGATGGTGTCTGTGTAATGATTTGCATGCATTTTTAACCGAAAGCTGAAACTAAAAGCACTGTGTGAAAGTTTCTGTACTAAGCTCATGAATATTTAATGAGGAAGGTATATGCAGTTAATGATTGGTTGACTGTTCTGGAACTCTCCGTAGTGCGGCATTCTTTGACACTTTTTCCAAGAGTAAAAAATTAGTGCAAACCCTTCTAAAATGTGGCTTGACCCAGGATTTAATCCTAACCCAGGTGTGAAAATCCCTGTAGTATTTCACCCAGTTGTTCCTATATTCATTTGCTGTTTAGTGTTAGAGGGTCTAGTCGAGTCCAAACACATCCAGAAATCAATCGTGTGAATCCTAATCAGATTCAGAATAGAGAGTGTTTACTGAACTGTCGGTTTGATGCATGTATCTTGACTGCAGTGTGTTTGACAACAGCTAAATTCAGACGCAGTGAGTGACCTCAACCCATATTCACCACCGCTGCTGCTGCTGCTGCTGCTGCAAACTCAATGTGGGACAGCGCAGGGTTCACTTAATGCGGCCTCATTGAAAATCAATAGCAGCGCTGCAGATTGTCTTGTTCCTGTTACTGACCTCAGTGATCATTCTGAAGGTGTGAAGGCGTGGTTTAAGTGACCTTGACCTGCACACGTGTGCTCTTTTATCATGTACGGCAGCAACTAGTAAATCTAGACTCTTTTAATAGAGTGAAAGTATTATGTATTTTTTCCAGTAATGAACCATAGCATGACAAAACATGACGTCACTGACTAATTAACTAATTAATCTTATTGCATTTGTTCATTTATTATAATTCATGCACCAAATTAAGTTTTAGAGCTGCTTTTTAAAGTGAAATATTTAAGGTATCTCAGGTTTATATAGTTACACTAAAAGCCATTATAATGCAATATCATATGAAAATGCATCAACATAAAATTTGTTTTCTAATTTCTAAGTATTATAGCTTGATTAAAATGATTCATGTGATCATTAAATGCATTGTAAGGTGCATTACAAGGCATGCATTGAAACTGCTTCTATAATGCTGTATATATATATATATATATAAAGGCATTATGTGCAGTGTTACCTATTTATCTAAAGATATTACCCTTATAAAAAGTAACTTGACAGTTTTTAAACTGACACATTGAGTAGCTAGGGAGGCTTTTATTGTACACTGTATACAGTATATATGTTATTCAGGGTTATTGTTGCTCAGCTGAAGCAGGGCTGTAGTACTTGGGGTCCACTCTTGAGATCTTTTTCTATCGTCTTGGACTTGTCTCGGACTCGTTGGCATTTGCGGAAAACGCTAGGCGCTGCGCTTTCCATATCTTCACAAAGCAACTAGTACTGTGCTCCTGTGGCGTCTGCCGTTGCGAAGCAACCATATAGATATAAACATTTTTCCTATATTTTTTGTCCTATATTTTCTAACCCTATAGTTAGGTATGTGATCTTAAAGAGGATCTTTTTTCTCTTATTTGGACTCTGTCTTGACTTGGACTCAACTAGTCTGGTACTGGATTTGTCTTGGACTCAACAAAGCTGGACTTGACTACAGCTCTGAGCTGAAGTCATGCTGGTTGTTGTGAATATGCTCACATAGAGCTCAGTTGTGCTGTTTTTGGTCCAGTTGTCAAAAGTCTAGTATTTTCCTGTGCTTTGAAAATTGAGTAATTTTTTTCCAATTTAAGACATTAAAGACATTTTAAGACATGCGCATTTTACTCAGCCAATGTCTTTTCAAACACAAACCATACAAACGGTAAAAATCATAAAAGTAGTCATTCATATGCACTATTTTTATCATCCTTTTTTTACAATGCAATTTAAAGCTTGACGAACGTGATTGATTTGCAGTGTCATTCTTCAAAACATGTGTTCTGACAACATGACAGTGAGTAAATGAATTCTGGTTGAACTATTACTATAAAAGGCTTTGAATTCTGAAGACTGGCGCTCCAGGGCCAGAAATTGAGAGGAAGATTGGGAGCCTGAGAGGGAGGAGGGTGAGCTCTGTTAGAGGTGCTCCCATGGGAAGCTGGGATGGATGGATGAATAGAAAGATGGTTTTTGGCCCATGCATGATTGAATTGGTGGCAGGGATGTGGTGCCCTCACATCGTCCTGACCGAGTGGTGACATGCTCTCCAGCCCTGCGGGGGGCAGACACAGTTCAGACACCGTCTGCTTTAAAAGGCCTTTCAGAGGACGTCCAAATTATCATCCTGTCTCAGTCCAGTGTGGATCTACACCAGCTATTTAATGCGGTGCTTTTGTTACTCTCTTGTGTACCTAGTGGCACAAGCTCCAAAACATCCTGATTAAAATATCCTCTAAAGCAACATAATGTTAGGTTTGAAGTTAATGTGCATGATGTTCTTCTTTAGCATTGGGATGTTTCTGACTGTGTGCAAATAAGTTCAGACGTCTATTTTATTTTTTATTCATGTTCATGAGGCAAGTCTGCATGTTGCAGTTTTTTTGCACATTCATAGTAAAGCAACTGAAAGGACTGATAGAAATACATAGGTTATATTTTGAATGCAGTGCCAGTGTTTTAGCTAAATGCATGAATGCAAACCTTCTGAATCAGTTGCTGTACAAGAATAGAAAAACATCATTGATGCAGGTTTAATAGTGGCTCTTGAATGACGACGGTATGAATAAGTTCATCTATCGTAGTGAGATGGAGTGTGCTGGTTATTTAAAAGCATGTTTTAAGAGGGTTGATCTGATGTTATGAGGCTGTAAGAAAGTCTAATATTACACCCCAGGACATGCGTGAACAAAACACATATGTTTTCTCTCTCTCACCCTGTTTTGTTTTGTCTCCAGACTATTAATCTTCCTCTTGCGCAGACGGGCGGTCTCTGAAGAAATCCCCCTCTCCATGTTTGCTGTCTTCTTCTTTAAATCTCTCACCTTATTACACGCCGAGTCTGCTCCTCCTGCTTTTGTCGCTTCATCTCTCACATCCTGTTTTATTCCTCTCACATTTCTTTACTGGATCCATTTTGCTTAAAAGGCTGCTGTTAACGATGTTATTTTTGGCTTCCTTCATGGGCTGAATCAGTTTTTGGATGGCAGAGGAAGCACTTATCAAATTGATTAGAGTGTTTTTAGCTGATTTCAAGTAAGTGCACTTATTTCAGATGCAATAACCTGAAGTTCAGTGAGGTATTCAAAGACACAATGCTCTCTTCAGATAGAAATGAAATCAGATTTTTGTGGATTCCATTTCAATTAGATTTTAGTAATTAATACAGCATGTCTTCTTAATTAAAATCTAATTTTTAAAGAATATATTAAAAGTTTGATATAAATTCAGATGTTAAGGCCCTGTGAAATACATATTTTTTTCTTATTTTCTGTCTTCATGGCTCTGTGCTTTGTTTTTGTTTTTTTCTAGATTCCATGGTTTAATTAAATTGTAATAATCAAAAGCACTTTAATCAAACAATTTAAGCATTTATTTACATATATATAATAAATGGCTGATATTCTAGTAATATGCTTGCAACTAATTAAGAGACCAATTAATTTAAATATGTAACTTTGTAGTTAAACCAAACTTTTATTTCAGTTTTTAATTATAAGTTAATATAAATACTTCTCTCTGTCTCTCTTCCTACTACCCATCAGACCGGAACTAGTGATTTTCAGCAGCACATGATTTTGTGTATAATATGCATATGCAGTATTGTCTGTAGAAGAGGTACAAGTAGGGCCTTTGCTTGTAAGCATATGCTGAATCAGAGCACGCTCTCACACGTCGACACACACAGCACCTGTCAGATTGCCAGACACACGCTGTCTGCGCGGGGTGGCCAAGGTGACACTTTAGCACAGTAAATCTCCGACTGAGAGCAGACCTGACATCCACAGTCCCGTCTCACACTGTGACCTCATTTATCTGAAGCGTTTGACTTTTTTGTTGTTTGTAGCTTCTTGCATCAAACTCAGCCATAGTTGTTTGTGATCCTTATCCATCCTCATCCAGGCTGTTTTTGCTGCTAGTCTCTTTTAAAGTGTGTGTGCTTGCGGGGAAAAAGCGAAAAAAGATTTAAGGATAAAAACAATGTTGCTTTAAATTGCTGTTGTTTTTCCCTCCAAAATTCAAGTTTAATTTAATTGCAATTTTGTTTTTATTTTTCTGTTAAAAAATAAATACAATCATACATTTTTCCCTGATTTACAGAAAATACCTACTAAAATGTCATTACATGTAACGATATTATTAGGCATATTTACAACAAAAATCTGTTTGACATATTTAATGTCTAATAACTTTCACCTCAAATACTAATTAGTATTATTATACCAATTTTCCATTTTTAAAATGTGCCACTATCCCAGGTTTTGCTCATTTGTCAGTACTTTTTTTTTATTGATTCAAAGCACAATAAAATGTAATATTCTCCCTTATACTTTTATATATTTTAATATGTTATGATATGTTTTAATATATTATTATAATAAAAATAACAAACTAAATAAACTTTAAAATCTATACAGACAAATACATACAGTATGGAATAAAAAAAAGACCAAAATGCACATGCATGCGTAGACGCACACAAAACTAAAATATTAACTAAAATTAAAACAGAAAATATTAAAAAATCTTTTAATATTACATAAAAATGTTAATATGCTATTTGAATTTTAGGATGTTTTCTAAATGCTTTATTTCTTTGTTTATTATTAAAATCAAATGAGACCTGCTCATGTTCTTGACCAGTTCAGTCACATAGTACACACATTTATTTAAAAAAACACAAAATCCAATTTGCAATGATAAAAGCCTGTTATAATCTGTAATTCTGGCAAGTGTCTTTTGCTCTTTTAAAATATCAATAATATCAGAATGGGTAGAGCTCTTTGAGAACATGAGCAATCCTGTTATCTGATTAATAGCACTGAGCTGTAAGACACCTCTGGGAGACCGTGTGTGTGTGTGTGTGTGTGTGAGGAGGTTTTGAAGGAGATGTGAACCCTTTATATATTGATCCGGATTCTCTGTTCTCCTCTATACTCTGCTTCTGTGCTGGAGCTCTCAGAGAAGATTGATTTCAGTTTTTCCGAAAACTTCTTTAGTCTGACATGACATGAAAGAGGTTTCCTTTTGAAAGAGCCTTTGAGTGATCTTGACAGCTGGACATTTTCAGCTCAGTTTGAACTGTAAAACCAGAAAATAGTCCTCCATTATCTTCATTTTCACCCTTCAGACTCGTAGATCCGGCTGAGTTTAGTTCAGGACAATGTCATTTGACATCTGGAAAGGACAGTGACTGGTAATGAGTCGTGTTTAAGGTCGTTTTGAGTTTCTCCTCACATTATTATAGGCAGTTTCTAGCTATTTTGGGACCGTGCTGTGGGACGTTACATGACAGGAGATCCGTTACTAGGGATATTTGAGGCTTGTGTCCTGGTTTTTAGCTAAAACTAAAAGGCCTCATTCCTTAAACCTGTGTCTCTTTTCATGTGACTTGTTAAAAAAAATAAAAATACTGATTTATTGTGTTCAAAAGTGAAAAAAAATGTATGATTGTGGAAAAAGTTACATTTTTACAGAACATGCTACGGTAAAAAAATAACTGTAGAATTTCTGTAGATAAAAATGCTAATAAAAATTCTAACAAAAAATAGGAAAAACAGTAAAATGCCATTAAGTAACAAAATAACTAAAACTAAATAAACTTAAATCTTAGCAAAATTGTGTAGACATATTTAACAACAACAACAACAAAAAAATGTTACCGTAAAAACCTGTTAAAGGATTTGGTAAATTTACCAAAAAATAATGTACAAACTGTATTTTTCTTGATAGTTTATATTTAATGGATTTATTTATTATTATTATTTTTATCATCAGTATTTTATGGACACTAATGATGATTCATGGGTTTCTATTTTCCATATGGATTATTATAAGCAGGTTTTTATATCAGTTTAGGTATATTACCATTAGGCCTGTGTAGCTTTATAACTTAGTATGCAGTTACAGTATAAGTTGTAAAATACAGGTGTCAACATGCCATTTAGTAATACCTAAAGAGATTTTCTTGGCTGTCAAACTAATGGAAAACCTATTGATTATTTTGTGGTTATTGATTATCTAGTAATTATCGATGTACTCTGGTTTTGGAGCTGGTCATCCTACTTTAAGTCAATGTGTAGCGCTGTTCTTATCCTATTTTATGTTCAAGCTGATGTATTTTTTGGCTGCTTTTCTGCTGCAGTGAGGAACTGCATTGACCCAGTTCTCTAGCATGACTGTAGCAAGAAAATTGGATTGACACTTCACATCTCCTTGCTTTCATCCAGGTGTGTGTGTGTGTGTTTTCACTCTATGGTGCAGCTGTGAGTGTGTTCAGTCTGGCATCGAGTCGTGTCAATCAAAGCTCAGTGGCTTCCACATCCGCTCACACACACACACACACACACAAACCCGAAGGACCATGGTTACCCCTGTTTCTGATCCCCCCTCAAAGGGGCTTTTGGGACTTTGGGAGCTGAACTGTCAAAGCAGATGTGAGCGTGACCCGAAGCGATCGCACACGGCGCTCTGATGTGCTTTTGAAAGAACGCTTGTCAGCTGATTCTGACTGCAGACCAGTCCATCACTGTCCCGTTTGGGGAACGCACTGGATGACAAATAAAGGAAACATTTCCATCGGATTGAAATGGAATCCAAACGTCTCCTCCCAGAATGCTTTAAAAACCCATCCAGAGCAAAACAAAGAGAATTCTGATGAACCAGACATGTCAAGAACCAGGGTTGATAAAGTTAACTAAAACTAAAACTGTAAAAAATTCCTTGAATCAAAAGAAACTTTAACTTAACTTTTTCGAGCATGATGCTAATGGTATAATCAGTTTCTATGATCTATATAGTGCTATCGCCAGACCCAGAGATCAGCTGAATGGATTCAAAAACAGTAAAAAATAAATCCTAAAAATAGCCCTTATTTTCTTTATGCAAATTATTGTAGTCGCTCTGAGGCTCACATTTTTGGTGCAGTTCCAGTCATTATCCTAATATGATATTGTGGTGCATGGCTGCAAGTGTTGCTATGCGTATTGTATTATAGCATAGAATAGTTGCTGATACCCCAGTGCATCCACACACACGCATGAGCTCATCTCATTATTGTAAAAATCACCCAGCCTAATACTTTTCAGAAAAGATCAAAAGACTGGCAGCATAATTTATTTATGTGTCGCATCAGAATGCAGCTGTATGAATATTAACGACGCCTCTGTGCTGTCTCTCTTTCTCTCTTTTCTTTCATCCAGGCGACTGAAATGTCTGACATGATATTTTTGTTTGGTTGGAAACATCACATTTGATGGGTGGAAATGCTTTGAACAGCGTGAGGGAATGAAATGGCAACTGAGCTTATTGAGTGTGTGTTTGTGTGTCTGGCCAAATGTGCTCGTCTCTTATCTTCTGAGTGTTTAATCTCATTCTTCAGTTATTTACTGAAATGACAACAGTATTGTATAGATCTCACAGTAACTATGCAAGCTTGTTTCCTCCATGGGATAAAGTAAAGGTAATGGTGATTTTATCTTTCTTTTT
Organism: Enteromius viviparus; assembly: GCA_032353835.1. Taxonomy (NCBI): domain Eukaryota; kingdom Metazoa; phylum Chordata; class Actinopteri; order Cypriniformes; family Cyprinidae; genus Enteromius; species Enteromius viviparus. The sequence continues at coordinate 2,064,537 of JAUCNO010001476.1, forward strand.
ACCATTTTTTATGTAGAGCTTATTGCAATGCAAAATGTGTCAGAGCAGCCTTACATGATTAATGTTTTCAGACAAAGCCAGCAGTTTACATCTAAGCTTCAGCAAAGTCAGATTGAGCAGAGGACTCATCTGGTTCCTGTGGTCTTGACCCAATGGCTGTCTTTGGAGGGGGATCAGTCTCCGGGGTACATCTACTGTAGATGTCCAGGTCTCTGCTGAAGTTTCAGGAGAGTCGAGATCATCTCTACTGTAGGTGCTGATCCACCATCTGATCTGGATACGGGCTGGATCTGGGTGGCTAGAGTGACCAGCTGGAGTTTTATTAATTTCGCAGAACAACCATGCTAGATAGCATTGCAATAATCTGACCTTGAGGTCATGAACACATGATTTAACATTTCTGAATTTGACACTGAGATCATAGTTTGTAATTTAGATACATTGTACTGATGTATAAATCTTTTTCTAAAGAAAGATTGCTATCAAACAGCACAGCTAGGTTCCTAATTAATGACAAAGAATTTACAGAGCAGCCATCAAGTGTCATAGTGCTCTAGTTCATTACATGCAGAGTTACACACATCTTTAGCAGTAAGAAATTACTAGTCATCTATACATTCTGCTATTTTTGCGAATTGGTATGTTTGAATCGGTTTGTGAAGAAATACAGAGCCGAGTATCATCAGCACAACACCATGTTTCCTGGTGATATCCCCAAGTGTGAAAATGAAGGGTCCTAGTACTGAGCCTTGGGGTACTCCATACAGCACTTGTGATTTGGTATGGTCCCTCTTCATTCACTGCCATGAATTGATGGTGGTCAGAGAAGTACAATTTGAACCATGGCAATGCACTTCCTTTAGTGACAAGATTTTAAAGAGGCCGTGTTGCTTACAACACCTGCCTAAAACAATGATGTCAGCCTAAGCAAAAATGAAAGGTCTATTACATTTTGATAAAAATCATAACAACATGCACCTTCAGAATATCATGCACTGATTAATCTTTCATCATATATGTTCCTGGTTTATTAAGAATGCAAATAGAGGTAGTTTTGATTTGAGATGATGAGAGATGTTGATGTCAGTGTGGAGGCAGAGAATGTGGACACAGACAAAGACTGTAATCGGACCCTCCCAGCTTCTGAATCTCTTACCTTTTCAGAGAATGTCCTGCATTTCCAATGTGTTTGCGTCATTATTTGTGATTTTACTGGGTCAAGGGGATTCATAGAAGGACACCTGATCCCTGACTGCCGTTTAGCACATTGTATTGGACAAATCCACGTCTGCAAGCAATTGTGTTTGTAAGCTACAGTGAGAAGTTTTTATTTAAATCATCATTCTGGGTTTTCAACAGTTTTATGCTCATGTTGATCTTTAAACACACATTAAATGTATACATAAACTGTGTTTTTAATCAGTGTTTATTTTGACACATGAAGTTTGTGTTATTTTATTTTGAGATGGAATTGTATTATTTATTAATTTCTGAATTTTTTGTCTACATTTACATTTTAATTAATAATATTTTTCAGTTTAGACATTTAGTATTTTTGTTTAGTATTTAATATTTTTCACATATTCAATTTTATCTATTTTAGTATATGTATTTATTATAGTTTTTCTGTTTCTAATGCATTTGTTGTAGTTCTTTTAGGATTATGTTATATCCTTTTATGTAAAGCACTTTGAATTACCATAGTGTATTAAATTTGCTATATTATTAAACTTGCCTTAAAACAAATTTTTGTATTAAATTATTAAATTTCTTACGTTTTAGTATATCAAGGTAATGTTAAATAAATGACAGCAAGACACTTATGCAACCCTTATTTTACTGCATTTGTCTTTGTGACAATCTCTCCCTCTCTTATTTTGTTGTAGGTTTTTTTTTGTGTGTTTTTTTGCATATAACTTGCAAAACCATGTGAGCGTATAATATTAAGCTTTGTGGCTATATTTTTGAAATAGTGTTTTTGTGATATTGCCTGAAATTGAAATGATTTTCTGTGGTGATGAACAGCATGTCCACATTGTCTGTAGAGCTTGACTTATGAACCTGGACTGTTCCTTTAATTATATTCGTGGAAGGGGCGTGTCTTGTGGTGAGGCTGTGAAGGGGGCGTGTCGGTGATGGATCAACTGACCTTTTGTGTTTGTCATCCTCATTCACTTTATTTCTGAACTGTGACCTTTACAGAAGCCTTCAGTATCATTTCTAGACAGAAGACCCTGACCAGCACACACACGCATTCATATCGAATGATGACTAACATTAGAAAAACAGGATCAGCGACAGATCGCGTCCTCTGAAAAACGTGCCCTGTCTCTGACCGTCCTTGGATATTAATTCTGGTCAGACACGAACTCTCACTGACTTTAGTGTCAAGGTCTTGCAGCAGCTGCCGTGTCCTTGGGTGTGTTAGAAATACCGTACTGCTATTTTTGCAATGTGTATTCCTCCCATAGTCAGGTAACCTACATTACCACATATGAAATTACAGCCAATAAGTTTAATAAGACTTATATCAGTCTAACTTCTTATTGTTTGTTAGCATTTTTAAGCCTTACCGTCAACTTTTTTGTTTAAAAACATTTTATACTTGCAGTAAAGATAGTTTCAAAGCTGTTTTATAGTAGTAAACTTGAAAGTAAAGGTTTTTGTATTAAAATAATGAAAGGAATAAACTTCAGCAATAAAATCAAATCGTAGGCTTCATGTAGTATATACTGCACTGTATAGTATATAGATTGGTGTGCTGGAGTTTTAATTTAACATCATCAGATGTCACTTGGCAGCTCCCTTGTGGCTAATTAAAGCTGAATTGGTGGCTGATGGGGTGGAAGTTGATGTGGGTTTGCATTGATCTGATCTGTTATGGCCACAGTGAGATCATGTGATGGGACCACGTTTTCCTTACAGAATGCCTAATGTGTTTGATAGCTGTGTGTCTGTTGGTTTGTGCAGTGCTGGCTCTCTCTCTCTGTTGGCAGTGATTATTAATCAGAGGTGTGCACTTTTGTGGCCTGTGGTGTAAGATGTAATGGTTAAACGTATTACTCATTTAAAGAGTTGTTCGAATAGACCCAATTTTAGTTTTAAAAAACAAATGAACTTTTTTACAGACAATTTACTTCATGCCTTCTGTCATCTGATTTATATTTTAGACCGTTTATATACTTTTTTCATCATTGCATTGCATTATATGGTATGATCAACAAACTAAGCATTTAATCAACTTTCTAAATTGCTGTTCTAAGAAAAATACTGCATATGTGTACACACCTCATGCCTTTCTCTCATTCAGTCCCTCTCTCTCTGATGTGGCTCATTAGCGGCTCGTTTAACCCCTCATCAGTCCAGACTGTGCTTCTGGGGCTCCCACAATGCATTAGTATTCTGTAAACATTGCTCACATTGGCGCTGAGACAGACACACATCTGTATTGACTCTGTTCACTCTCGTCCCGCTGGGATGTTTGGGTGACAGACACATGCAGGTTTTTGCCAATAATCAACTTCTCAGTGGGAATTTTACCAGTCAGAGATGTGAAGAGGATGCAGATGGTCACTGATTAGGTTGGGATCGTTTCTGATGGCTCAATTTAATGCTTTTGGTCAAAGCTTAATGACAAAAATAACACCTCTCTCAAAAATGACTGTAACCTCTAGCGGAAATATAGCTAGTGTGAGTTGTGAATATTATTACTGTATATGTATTTGGATTATGTACTTTTATCACAGTTTTTTGTAGTAAGTGTAGTAATCATCTCTTTTTAGAGAGTTACAGACCAGTTTCCCTTCGTCCTTTCAATGCAAAAACACTTGAATGAGCTGTGTTCTACCAAGTCTCTGTCTTTCTCACACTGAACCACCTTCTTGATAGCAACCAGTCTTGTTTCAGAAGTGGACATTCAATTTGCAAAAGCAGATTCCAGATTTTTTAATACTTTTTTTGCTGGATTTGTCCGCTGCTCTGCTTTGGACACGGTTAACCACCAGATCCTTCTGTCAACTCTATTGCCAAAGGGCATCTCAGGAAATGCACTCCAGTGGTTTGAGCCTTATCACTCAGATAGGTCCTTCTAGGTATCTTAGAGAGGAAGAGGTGTCCAAGTCACTACATCTAACCACTGGGGTGCCTCAGGGCTCGGTTCTTGGACCACTTCTCTTCTCTGTCTACATGGCATTACTAGGTTCTGTCATTCAGACACATGGCTTTTCATACCTCTGCTATTCTGGTAAAACCCAACTTACCTCTCATTCCATCTTGATGATCCGACAATAGCTGCTCGTATCTCAGCGTGTCTAACAGACATTTCTTGCTGAATAGAGGACCATCACCTTCAACTCAACTTAGCCAAGAAAAAACTCAAGCAAACCAATCACTTCATTCCAGTTTCGTCTTCCAGACTTGTTAGCACTTGTTTTATTGCTCTTTTGTTGATTTTAATTGCATCCATTGGCCTCATTTGTAAGTCGCATAAAAGCATCTGCTGATGGATTAAAAATAAATATAGTTTGTTTTATTTACGCTCTCAGAAATAAAGGTATGAAAGCTGGGGCGGTACCTTTTAAAAAGGTACAATTTTGTACCTATTAGGTTCAAATATGTATACTTGAAGTACTAATTTGTAATGTTTAAGGTACCAAAATGGACCCTTTAGGTACAAAAATACTTTTTGAAAAGGTATCGCCCCAGTGACAGATTGTATGCATGCATGTTTGTCTCGCTGGTGTTAGTACTGCCCTTCTGTAATGTTACACTTGTCACAAAAGTAGTACTGAGGTGGAGACACTGGTTAGAAACACAGTAATTCACTCCTGACATGATGAAAGAGACATTGTGAGTTGCGCCATGAAATGCATTTGAGTTGAACAGATGGATTAATATGCTGCTCTCTGATGTACTGCAGCTGAAGAACACATATCTGTCTGCTGAGAAATGGAAATCACTTTCCCTTGTGTGTGTAATTAAAACTGGCAGTGGAATTTGAAGGCCTCTAGGCTTTTCCCTGTCTCCCTGTCTCTGGTGATGAAGAGGGACCGTCCTTTATACTGAGTCTGTAGTATTTTTTTACCATTTAGAAAGCATCTAAAAAAACTTGCCCTTATCTAGTTGTGCCTATACAGCATTACTCAACGTGGAAAATGACCAAAGCATTATGGATGTGAATGCATCAGCAGTTGAAGAGCAGCGCTGTTATCGTTTGACTGTGATGGGATGGACGGCATGTTTTGACAGCTCTGTGGGTGTTTCAGACATGAGGTCAGCTGATCTATGAACAGCTGATGACACCCCACTGTGTTAATGGAGCTATTTATGCACTTTCATTTTATTATGGTTCATTTGGGTTTTGCTGCATAAGCGTAATGCACTGAATGTTTGTCTGCACATACTGAGGATCCGTCTGTCTCTGGGAATCCCTGACTGTAAGGACTGGATCTTATAGGGCAAGGTGGGAACTTAATGAGTTTGTAATATAGTACAAATTATAATTGTAATAATGTTTTAGAGTATTGAAGTTATAAGCCTTTGATTAGAAACAAAAAAAAGTATTTGAAAATGAAGACAAAATGACAAAGTTTCAAGACTTAATGACTTTGCTGAGGACAATGGATAAAATTTCATGAAGCAATATAGAAGTTTAAAGGGTCACAACACCCTAAAACACTTTTTTTGAGTTGTTTACAGATATATACATGTTGTACATTGCTTAAAAC
>JAUCNO010001476.1:2078902-2099044 GCA_032353835.1 Enteromius viviparus
TCATTATACAAATTTGTGTCCTCATAAACCACATAAACCCGTCCACACACACACACACACACACACACACACACACAGACACAGACACAGACACAGACGTTTTATTATTGTGTTGCTCGTAACAGCCGGTGGTTTCTGGTCTCTGGGGGTCTGTGGATGGTAAAATGCTGATGTCTGTGTTTTGGTTAGACCTGCGAGAGGCAGATTTGTGCAGTTATTTTACCAGAAGTATGGATACACTCATACAAGTAATGGTTCTTTATAGGTCTTGAGGGTTGTGGAGAACCTTTAAAAGGGGTCATCAGGTGCAAAATTCACGTCTACGTGGTGTTTGAACATAAATGTAGACTTTTCATGAAAACCTGAAAGAATCACATCAACTTGTGGAAAATGTGCAACATCCATAGAAGCTTTTTATTGCACAGCAAAGAAAGAACTGTTACTGTAAAACTGTAAAACTTACTGTTTTTTATTTTATTCAAGTTAACATTTATTATAATGAAAGTTTGTTTTTCTGGTCTCAGTTTTAGTTAACTATACCTATTTAGCTAACTAGGCCCGTCAAGCAAATATTTAATAGCGTAATATGTGTATATTTATGATGTATATGAAAAACACAATGCATACAGTATATATTTTGTATTATTGCATTATATGTTCAGTATATATAGTCTATATTAATTTTCATATCATTTATATTTAAAAAAATATATATTTAGTATTGAAACAATATACTGTACTGCACTCATCTCTAACCCTCGTCACAGTCAGTCTCTGTTTCATTATGTGACATTGTGAATTTTTCCTGGAGAAAAATAAGCTATACTTCTGATGTTCTGTGAATGTTCCACTTCCTTGTAACAATTTCATTGTCAGTTTTAAAAGTTACAAATTAGCAGGAGCTCTTGCCATCCTCGTTTGACTCTCAGCATCCCTGTTTTCACTCCATTCCTTCAGCTTTCATGAGTGTGTGTGTGTGTGTGTGTGTGTCAGGTTGTTTTTATGCTGCTCTGAAAATGACTAGACATGTCACCTGTCTGTCTGTCTCTTTCTCACTCTCACCAACACTGAATATGTTTAAAAATCCCACTCCAGTTCTAGACTGTGAATCTAGCCGAGTGTTTCTGACATGTCACAGTTTGACTGTCACATCAAAACCTGTGTCCTGACATATTCTGGACTTATTATTCGCTTCTCACTGCTGGAGTTTAACGCCACTTTTTAACCTCACTTTTGAGAGTTTTTGAGTGATAATTCAACTGAAAAAAAAAAGAATAAAAAATTCCATTATTTAGAGCGCTATGGATTTTATAAAAATTTGATTAAATTAAATTATTATTAATTTTATTACATTTTTCGGTCCTTGTTTAAGTTTTTCTGGACCATTTTTGTTTAAAAACAATGTTTATGTTAAATTTTTTAAAGAAATGTTATCAATGTGACACATATTTTTAATTAATTAAAATCAGGAAACCATAACAATTTATTAAAAGTGTAACAAAAATAAAGTATTGGGGGCCTTGCAGATTTATTATCTAAATCATTTTAAATAAATACACAAAAACATTAACAATATGTTTTTTAATATGAAGTAAATTAAGAATAAATATGCCTTTTTATGTTTTGCCAGACAGATTGTTGTACAACAAAGGTTAGCAGTTAAAACTCAAACATGGAGGAAAAATTATTATTATAACTGCTACTACTTAGAAAAGCACGTTTGACCGAACAGTAGTGTGTTTCTGTTACAATTTCTTCAAATTAAAGCAAACTTTAAGAACTTTAAGGGCGCCCAGCCCTACAGTGAATGTAGACAGTGATGTTGTGTTTACACTTTTATGTACGTTTACATTAATGCTTACTTTAACGGTTTGCAATAGAGGAGCGTACACAATTCTTCAAAAGTCTGCTGCAGATTTAATTAGCTGTATTTGTTCAATAGAAGAAATGACATTAAGATGATTAAATGATGACAGAATTCAGGCAAACTATTCCTTAAACTCATTAAAAGTTTTAACAAACCAGTCTTTCTCCTAGTATTTGTGTACTGTTCTCCAGTTCTAAATTTATTCCATGCATAAATTTAATGAACAGTAATGATGATGTTCAAATTCATTGCGTTTCTCCATCTTTTTCCTTTCAAGGTCAGTTAGTCACCCACAATATGGCACAATTACGAGCTCAGATTTACCCCGGCAGACCTTTTGTTAGATGGCTTTTTTCTCGATTCTGAATTCGGTCTGATTAATTGACTTCCTGTGGAGTTCTTGGCTGAAACGGCCCAATTTGTTAAAGGCGAGTCTTTGTGCTGGTAACCCAGGGGCTGACGCACTTCATAAAAGGGTCCTGGAACATTAGCGTGTAGACAATTGTGTCGTCACTGATCTGAGAACAGCTCCACCTGTGTCTCTCCTCACATGCAGGGGTCGCCACCTGCGCTTCATTCGTGTTTGTTAACGTTATTTCCCCAGAGGAACAAACTCGGTGGCCTTTAGCAGAGACGGCTGATGGAACGCTGGCTTAAAAGCGGCATTGCCATGGAAACCGCCTCCAGACTCGTTGCCGGGTCAGCGTGTGTTGAAAGCGGCACGCAGCCTTCAATTATCTCTGTTTGTATCTGTGTTGATTAGAGAGGAAAAGAGAGGGGCATGATGGGAACTCCAGCAGACAGTCTTTTCTCCGCCTGGAGCTTCCCACACCTGCAGTGTGTGTGTGTGTGTGTGTGTGTGTGTGTGTGTTTACAAATGCCTCGGGAGCAGTGATTAAAGCAGTATTTCACCCATGTTTTCACTCATATGATTTTATACAGCTGTTATGTTTTACAATCCTTGACTTTTTCATAACTGACCTATCGGTAAGCCCCTCCCCTTGAACACAGATGAGCCAATGGCAGTTGAGTATCGGTTGCATCTGTAGGTTCAGCGCCATAGAGAAACATCTGAAGACCAGTGTTTGAAGCTGGCATTGGTTTTTATGGGGTTTATGCTTAAAAAAGGAAAACCAATGTGTCAGGGGTACTTAAGACACTGATTCCTGGTATCCTGAGAGGATATGTAATATCATTTCTTTTATTCCATTTCCTGAATTCAAACAAAACCCCTAGGCATGCAACATCAACCAAATGAAGGCAAAAATGTTAATCTTTTGGTTGTCATACACTCAATCAGTCTCATTCATTTTTTTTTCTCGTATTTGTGAGTTCTAAAGTTAGAATTCTAGGGAAAAGTGTGAGCAGGGCACTGAAATTGTGAGATAAAAATTAGCAATTCATTTTTAATATTTTTATTCCATGTTGGAAATAAGCTTAAGTTCATCAGGGTGTGAAAGAAATGGCAGTGCAAAATAAATAGAGATGTATATTAAAACATTTCAGTTATAATAAAAAAATGATAATAACATGTTATCATGATCTAATATTAAAAATTGCAATATAATAAATACAATAATGATTTTTATTATTTATTTTAATTGAAACCATTAAAGTTGTCTTTCTTGGAACATTACTTGGTTTCTCACAGGGGATGTGACGTAAATCATTGAATTTAAGAATCCAGCAGCATATGGTGTGTCTGTTAAAGTTAAATACTAGTAAAAGACATTATCAAAATATTCTCATAATTAATCGCTCCAAAAGGTCATCAAGAGATATTTACTGGAAAATATTAATGAGACAATATAATAGTAAGAGTAAACTCCTGTGTGTGAGAGAGAGGATGAGAGATGAATAGGGAATGAAATCTGACATCTGTGTAAAATTAATGACATGCAGCTAATGAGTGTTTTCCTTCTCATTTGTTTCGTATAACCTGGAAATCTGTCTAATGGAATGATACACATTATAAATCATAAATCATTGAGTGTTAAGTGAATCGAGCATTAAATTTACATTATTAACTTGTACAGTGACTTTTTCCTTCAGTCTGATACTGGAGATATTTTGAATAAAGGAAATAAAGCCTCTTTTATAACCATTGTATCATTTATATACATTATATCCCATTCAGTCTGATACTATAGATGAGATAAAAATAAGAGATTATAGTTAGAATAATGAATATAAAGCCATTTTTGTGACTATTAAATGCATTCCCTACAGCACAGATGCTTGTTTATTTATTTTATTGTTTGTAATTTATTATCATTTATTTATTTTTTATACAAATTATTTCTATTTCTTATTCACATTAGAGCATCATTTCTGTAATACACTATTTTAGAATTAATTGTCTTAGAAATAATGTCAAAAAACTTGTAATTGTACAAAAATAATCTTTATATTTTAAGATTTAAGACATTAATCTCAAAATGTGATTTCCTCGTTGATCTGGGTTTTAGGGTGAAATATCTAGTCATTTAGTTGGGTGTTGACTCAGGGAATGCGGGCGGATGTGGACTTGCTTCGAGCAGAAAGCCCATCTGTGCTCGGGGAACCCCTGTCGACTCCATTATGCTGATAATGGAGGCTTGTGTTTTAATGGAGATGAGCTTTGCTCCAAGACCCTTCGCATCTGAGATGCAACTATTAATGCAGAGCGGCACGACCCATCCATAATCAGGACAGAAGGATGGTCCTGTCGTCCAGCGCAGATGGGTCTGTAACGAGCAGGCATCAATCATATCCCAACAGCCCCTGCGGGAGACACAGCGCTCGGATAAGAGTCACACATAAGTGCATCAACCAATCACAGCGGATTCCACACGTGATTGACAGCGCTCTTAAACATTACTTAAAGTGTATTAAGATAATGACAAGCCTGTATGCCTGCAGAATGACTCTCATGAATATTATAATTCAGCAGTGGAGGTTTTAGAGCTTGTGCCTCTTATCGGGGTCTTGTATTGTTTCATATTATTATTATTATTATTATTATTTTGTTATTATTTTTTTGTGAAAAACAAAGTAATTAGACGTTAGAATGCTCATTCAACTCCTTTACATACAAAAAGTAGTTTCTCAGATTAGTTTTAGGTCTCTTCCTCACAAATACTCTGTCCTTGACCTTTCCATATGCCTTTAGAATAAATTCTAATAAATAGAATAAATAATAAAACTTCAGTTATCAACTCACAAAGACTGGGATTTCATTTAAAAAAAGATATATATTTTGTTATCTTTTTTTTTCCCATTTAATAATAATAAACGGAACCACATTGGATCTAAGTGAGGAAAAAATACAAAAGAAAAATAAATAAAATAGACAAAGTTCTTATAATTCTGATTCGTGCAGCCTTGTGCAATTAATCAGAATAAAACCAAAATTGTTATATGGCTTAGTGTAATTATTAAATAACAAAAGCTGTCACAAAAAAAAAAATAAAAAAAATAACAATAATAAAAATATAAGACCATCAAGTATTTTATTAAAATGAACAAAACAAATACCACAACTACCTCAAACTAGACTGAGCAGATCAAAATAAAAATAAACAATAACAATAATAATAATATATTGCTTTATTATCATATAATCATACCATTTCGGCCAAACTGTGCAACTATTCGACTGGATTTAAATGTTTAAATTCCACTAAATAGCCGTTTTAATGTTTTCCACAAAAAAGGCCTAATATAGTAATATAGTTACGGTAATTCAGATGTAAGAGTAACAGTTAAGCCTCGATCTGGAGTAGTAAAGCAGGTCATACTTTCAAAGCAATTAAAATGATGATCCCAATGCTGGACGGTGAACTGTCCGTCTGGCATCTGGACGTCCTGGCAGCAGACGGGTCTCGTTAGACGCAGGACCTGAGCTGTGGTCTGGTTTGGGTTCGGTCATTAGAGGAGAAGAGAGGGAGCAACAGATGTCAGATCATCAACATGCAGTCTTATGTTCATATGACTGGACTTTTGCTGAATGACTTGCATAGGCCTGCAATTCTTGCATCTTTTCTCCGCTAGTTTGTGGAGTCTGTCATATCATATGATCATGCATATTGACTCTAGAGTGATAGCATGCCAGCTGCCCTCCTCTCCTCAGCAGACGTCTGGATTGGCATCTCAACAGTCAGGATGAGCAGCTGCTTTGGGTTTGGATTTGATGCGATAGTAAAACCCAGCCAACACTAACAAAATCAGTGTGTGTGTGTGTGATTCAGCTAAATCAGATTAACTGTGAAGTAATGTGTATATTGCAAACGCGTTAAGAGAGTGAAGTAGACTGGAAATGGAGCGCTGTAGTTTTGATGCTTTGTGAAACGTTTGGGGTCAGATGTTTCTCTTCTGAGACACCAAGGTTGCATTTATTTCATCATAAATACAGTAAAAATCTTATTACTACTTGTGATTTATGAAAATCACAAGTTGTGTTTGTTAACATTAGTTAATGCCCTAAAATGAACAAAGATGAATAAATACTGCTATAAATGTGTTGTTAATTTTTAGTTAATACATTATCATATGACACCTTATGAAAAGTGTTACCGAAATGCCATTTCAGAGTCCTTGCTGAATTAAAGGATTAGTTTCCTCAGCAGAAAGCACTGGTCAGATCATCTGATCTCTGTATATCAGTGTGTTCCACATTGAGTTCTGAACATCTCTGTGGCTTTATATCCAGTGAAAACACCCTCCCGTTCCAGCTGGCATGACATGAACAACACACATGCTCTGCTGAAATCAAAGCTGTCACCCTTCAGATTCACCAGCGGCCTGCAAGATGACAAATACAGAGTATTTCTGACGCTTTGGTCACATTTCTGATTTCTGTTTAATGTTGTCATATGTAGTGGGGGTTTTCATGAAGAAGCTGAAGCTGTAATGAGGCATCTACAGGATACAGAATTACTAGATTTATGATGACTTCACAATAGTTACTGAATTATTCATTGCATTTTTTAAAAATCCTATTTAATGTGTTTTTCCGTGGCTGTTGTGTGATGATTTACCTTAATTAAAGAGTTTTCCGCTTGATTTCGTCCCTAAAAACACCTCCTTGATATCTAACACTTCTGCCTTGGGTGGTTTAGGATGTTATTTTGCTGTATTTTCTGCTCTTTGCACCACATGGATTGTGTTCTTTATCTGCTCCTGTCTTTATTTGGTTTCTCTCTCAGCTGTGACTGATGAATCGGACTCGGATGTGTGTGTGTGTGTGTGTGTCCTCCAGACGCTTCCCGCTTGTGCTCAAACTGATCTTCTGGTGTGTTTGCTCTCCTCAGAATGGCAGGGACTATGGGTTCCTGGTGCGGCAGAACTCGGAGCTGCTGCGGGCGCTGGAGGAGATGGAGAAGTCCTGCAGCGCTCTCAGAGAGGAGAACAGGATACTGGTGAGTCTCCATCACCTCATAGCAGTCCTGCAGATCATTTAGAAATACACACGCATGCATGGATATATTTAGCATGGAAAAATATGTTATGTATATAAATTAAATATATTTCTATGTAATATAAAATGAAAGCATAAAAATATATATACAGTAAGTTAAAATTTTTCTAAAAAATATTTCTAATTTCTAATAAATATATATATTTATATATATACAGTATATATAAGACATACATATTATGTAAACAAAAACAATGCAATTAATGGTTTAACAGCACTTTGTTTTAGTGCAGTATGTTTACTGAGAATGTAGAGATTTTTATTGGAAGGTTAAAAAAAAAGTTTGTACCCATATAGATTTTGCTTTTTTAGCTTTTTACTTTAAACTAAGTAGACACTTACTAAATAAAAAGAAAACATTTCTTATGAAATCATTTCCAGTTCCACTTGAAGTACTAAAGCAACTCAAACTAACACTAAAATAACACTAAAAATTTAAAATCACAAAAACAACTAAAGGAATTACTTAAAACAAATATAAATATGTTATATAATTCAAAATGATAACCAAAAAGTTATGAAAGTAAATGAAAACTATGATTGTAAATTATGATTTCATATTTTGTATTCTTGGACATTTTCTTTGTTACAAGCATTTATGCTCTGATCAATAATGCAATGTAAAATGTGAATTAATAGCTAAAACAATAATAGCATATCAGTGATACTTGAAAAGCAATTCCTTATGATAATCATAATTTAGTTTTTGATTAGCATTTTCTATTCGTAAATGTGCTGTTTTGCAATGAATATTTCTTATTCTATATTTATTTATTTGGAAAATAGCATTGCAGCACGTAATGCTCAGTATGTTTGACAGGAAATTAGCACATTGAAATATTTTATCTCAAGAGACCTGGGAAAATTCTCATAATATAAGCTATATATATTTTTTTTTTCATGATTTTTCATATTTATTTATTTAAGCTTTGCTTAAGGTTTTAAAAAAATATACAATTCTTGAATACACACTCTGCATTATTAGACCTGAATCTGTTATAATCAAACATATGTGTTATTGCTGTCCGGCGCTAACTCTCTGATGTGTGTGTTCGGTCAGAGGAAGAGCAGTTCTCCAGAGACAGAGGAGAAAGTGAAGAGGTTGAGGAAGAAGAACACCGAACTCGCCGTTATCGCCAAACGTCTGGAGGAGAGAGCGAGGAAACTACAGGAAGCCAACCTCAAAGTGGTGCGTGTGAGCCTGGAGCATGAAAGCAGTCCTACGCCGCAATAGCCAACAATACATATGGGTTTTTCTTTAATGCCACAAATCATTAGGATATTAAGTAAAGATCATGTTTCAATAAGATGTTTTATACATGACCTAATGTAAATATATCAAAACCTAATTTTCAATTAGTAATATGCATTGCTAAGAACTTAATTTGGATCACTTTAAATTCAACTTTGCACCCTCAGATTCCAGATAGTTGCATCTCAGTCAAATATTGTCCTGTCCTAACAAAGCTTGGGTAAATAAGCTTGTTTATTCAGCTTTCAGATGATGTCTAAATCTCAATGCCTGGTTTTGTGGTTCAGGGTCAGAGGTGATTTCCTGGCTGACAGCATGTGTTTTAGCATGTTAGGTAACACAACTGTTGTTTTTTTTGGTCATGCACAGGTTCATTTTGAGGCTATTCTGCTTTTATAACACGTCTTCTTTCAGACTAGTGGAAAGAAAATATTTAAATGTTTATTTAATTACGCTTGATGTATTTGCATCGGTAGATTTCAATACCAATACATACCTTTTTTCCCTCCATTTCAGCAGCACTTAGACAGTTCTGTTCCTTCTGTAAAGTTCATGGCATTTTCACTGATTAATGTAGTTTTTCCCGCTATAGAGTAACAAAATAAGAAATCTAAAATCATCGCAGTAAAAACATGAATTGTGACCCTGATTTGAATTCATGTTTATATTTAGATGCAGATTTGTGGACATTTAATTCAATCATGCTTTGTCTATTTGCATATTTCAAAATAACATTTCAGAAAATGTTCAACTTCAGATTCATATACATCTATCATTAGTTATTGTTTGGCCCTGTGCACCTGTTGTGTTTTACCTAAAATGCATTTTTTAGTCATCAGTGCAAAAAGTGCAATCGATTTTTTGGGGCGGGTTTGTAAGTCATGAAGACGTTTCATTGATTTAATACTTTTAAAGGGGTACATGCACTTTTTCAAGCTCTTTGGACTGAAATGTGTGTTGGGTTTCTTTAATCAAGCCATTCTCAAATGCATGCCGGTGTGGCTTGTGGAAAGTTGCCTTTGTATGACCCCTTTAGTGTGATAGACGATGAGTAAATGATAGCAAAATATGTTGTTGATGGAACTATTAGTTTATTTAATTTGGTATTATCTGACCTTTTCCCTTTGAACGCTGTCATTTAGCATCTTTTGAAATGAAAATACAGAGCGTTTGACCTGAGAAACCCGCCCGGTGTTTACTAATGAAACACTCGGGACTCATTCAGGGCTCTCTTTTGTCTCTAATATAAAACACCAAAGCACAGATTGAGCTTTTATTGACTACTGTTGAATTAGTTCTGAATGACTTTGACTAGTTAAATACACTATAGATCTGTTCTTAAACAAGCTTCTGTTTTACACTGACTTTGAACTTTTTATGCAGAGTAACAAAACTACAGATAATACAGAGTGAATGATGACGAGTGTGTGTGTGTGTGTGTGTGTGTGTGTGAGTCCTCTCCCTTCACCCCTCTGTGTGGTTCATTGTAACTCTAGTCCACCTGTATGGCCACCTGTCAGCTCCCAGGTGCTCATGGGTAATGAGGGACGCTCACAGCACAACACCTGTTACACACTTGTATCAGTCCTGTCTCTTACACGCCCTTTTTTCCTAGTTTAGCTGATTCTGTCTTTAGTTTGAGTTGTTTAAAATAATTCAGATGTTAATATCCTTAGATATGTTTCACAGTGTTTCCAGAGGAGGAGTATAGTAATTTTCAAATATTATTATAGTAAAGTTTCTCTTGTTTTATTGTTATTTATTTGCAGTTTAAATTATTGTAACTTATTAATTCATTCAACTTTAGGTGTTGTGCCTATGTTTTTATAAACTTAATTTTTATTTGTTTTATATTTTTGTAAAATAAAAAGTACAAAATGTAGAAACATTTAAATCAAGAATAAAAATTTAATAATAGAAAATAAGATTATTTTATAAGACACTTTTATAATTGTATAATTTTCCCCATTTTTCCAATCAGCACTATATTAAAGCTTTTTTTTTTTTAATTAGCAGTTATGTTTTAACCTTGTAGAAACCATAATAATAATAATAACAATAATTATATGTATTATATCTTGTGTAAATATTACTGTGATTAGTCTCCATTCTCCCATTTCTTTTATGAAATGCAAATCCAAGAACAGCACGTCATTGGCTGGTTTATCTGAAGGCGTGTCTTTTGTGATGGGTGGAGGGCTGTGATTGACAGCTGGAGTAATTCCTAACAGTGAATGTAGCTATAGTAGATGATTTCTTTACGAACTCCTGCTGTTTCCAGGTGAACACCCCGATGCCGGTGAAAGCGGGTGCGGTGGAGCAGTACAAGCGTGCGTTTGCCCGTCAGAGAGCCCGAGACCTGGCGCAGCATGCAGACACACTGCTGTTTAAAGACAAACAGATCGCAGCGCTGCAGCAGGAGTGCAGACAGCTGGAGTCTCAGCTGGGACCGGGGAAGGTATCTCACGGCAGACAGCACTACTACTGTAGCTTAAAGTGCTCCTATTGTGGGTTATAAAAGGTTCAAACAAACAGGTCGACATGCATGCATGGTCAAAAAAACATTTATTTTTACCTTACTTTCTCAACGAACTCCTAAATGATTCGTTCAATGATGGATTTTTCCAAACCCCTCTGGAGATTGGTTGATAGTTTGTCAAACTAGTTCTTAAGAGACTTAACATAGTATCTGTGTTTATGAAACTTTTTTGTTTTTATTGTTTTTTATTAAATTTTGGCTTTTATTTTTTATTTTGCATCAGAATTATTTTATTTTACTTTATTTTATTCAGATCTTTATTATTATTATTTTTTTATTTTTTTGAATGACTGACCAACTTGTTGATTGTAAAAATGACTAAATATTTAGTATTTTGTTGTATTTACTAAATATTTATAGCATGAATATTATCAAAATGCTCAAATAGCTCATCTAGAGCCGTACTCAGTTCCTGCATGCGTTTTCAATACAATGACTTCTGTTGCCCCCTGCTGGAGATATCATATGCTGCACATAGTCAGCGTTTACTGAACACATGCTTTTAGGACATGGACTTAAATTTGAAGTCTGAACCTGGCACAGAAATTAATTTTTCAACCCACAGGACTATTTACGTGGACTGCTCCCAAAGATTGATCACTCTTTCTCTCTGTCAGGGTCCTGTGGGAGTCAGTGAGTTTGAGCTTCTCCTGAAGGAGTCTCAGAAGGAGGTGTTACGTCTGCAGAGGCAGCTGTCTGTCACCCCCGCCAGAGACCAGAGCAGCAGCCCTACAGAAAACCCTTCAGAGAAACAGGACAGAGACGCCAGGGTGAGAGCAAAAACACACGTTTCCAAACATCAGATCTCTGATGCAACACAGCAATGCTTATATTATATAATATGTCATTTATTCCTTATTTACCATAAAATAGGAATTATTGAAATGGGCCAATAGCAGTGTTGTTTTATTGAGATTTTGGATTTTGATTCATATTTTGGAGTATTTTTTATTTGTGTATTTGCATTTTTATTTAAAACATTTTCAGTAGTTTTATTAATTTAGTTGTTTTTGAGATTTTTATAAAATGCATTTTTATTTGAGTTAAACCCTACATGAAAATATTTAAATAAATAAATGAATGATACTTTTATTTTGTTAATTATTTATTTATTTATTTTTTATTTCAGTGTTTATTTCAAGATGAAAGTTGTATTTTTATGGTCTCATTTTTATTTTCTTTTAAACTAGCAGTTATTGGTGTGATTTTCATGAAAATTAGTTCAGTAGTTTTAGTCAAAATAGATATCATATTGTTTTCCTTTTTTCGAGTGATAAACATGTCTGACTATTTGCACTTTATATTTTAAAATATAAAGAAATTGTCTGTACTTTTGCTTCCAAATTTTTTCCCCCCCCAAAAATATATTACATAAAAAAAATTTACACATTAAATTTTGCAACAGTTTTGTTTAATTGTTTCAGTAATTTGTCATTTCAGTTGTTGGTCACCTCGTGTAAAATCGAAGTCGTGAATCAGTTAAAAACGTCTGTCCGGTGTGGTGTAATCCTCTCAATCCAGTGGTGAACTGTTGTAATGCTGTTATTGCTCGGCCGTTTCTCTGCGCTCTGAAGTGTCATTGATATAAACCGAGTTATTTCCTCTGTGAAAGCACTCGGTCAGGAGTCAGATTATGTGTGTGTGTTGTCATGTGTCTGTTCCTGTGGGGTTTTTCAGGGCTTATTTTGTGTTTACCCTCAAATGAATGTTGTTTCTGCTCTTATGTAACGGACTACACCATAATCTGTAATACTAGCTAATATATATATATATACTAAAACCTGTGTGTGTGTGTGAATGCTTTCCCATATACCAATTTAATACTCCACTTTTACTTAACCAGTGATGGAGTTTGGGCTGCGACTATCGAGGTGGAGTAGACATGTTTAATTAGTTAAATTTATGACTGTTTTCCCAGTTTAGTTTGTCTAGTGTTACAGACATGATGATGTGTGATAATGTGCTCACCTTCAGGCATTTTCAAGATGTAGATGAGTCTGTTTCTTCATCAGATTTGGAGAAATGTAGCATTACATCACTTGATCAGTGGATGCTCTGCAGTGGATGGGTGCCGTCAGAATGAGAGTCCAAAACAGCTGATAAAAACACCACAATAATCCACAGCCCTCCAGTCCATCAGTTAACATCTGGAGAACACAGAAGCTGCATGTTTGGAAAAAACTAATTCATTATGTTTTTTTTTTTTACTTCAATGCGAGATGCGAGAGACAACCGGAGATAGTCGATTATGGACTCATCAAAATCATGGATTTTGGCCAGAAGCAGGGGTTTAAAGTTTAGTCCTACTGATGGATTTGTTTCCTCCAAACACACTTGTGGATTATTGTGAGGTTTTCATCAGCTGTTTGGATTCTCATTCTGACGGCACCCATTCACTACAGGTGATCCATTGCTGAGCAAGTGATGTAATGCTAATGCTTTCTCCAAATCTGATGAAGAAGCAAACTCATCTACATCTTGCATGGCCTGAGAGTGAGTAAATCTTCAGCAAAGTGTCATTTTGAGAATGAATGATCTTAATCAGGTTGATGGCATCAGTATGTACGTTGTGTGTGTGCAAAAGGCTTCTGCTTAAATGCTTGATGTTAGTTAGTGACACAAACTTCTTACTGCGTCTGTGTTGCACTTACTTTACTGACCATTTGAAGTTTCAATCTCAGCCATCCTCACGTCTCTGTAAAGCCCGGATGAGAATGGCAGTACAGGGTAATCTGGTCATTTGCGACACGCACGCACACACACACACACAGAAAGAAAGAGGCCATGTTGTGTGCGCTCTAATCCCCTTTGACAGCAGAATGGTACGGTCCCATAATCCTCTGGCTGTTGCCGTGGTAGCGTTGAGAGGGTTTTGGATGGTAGGTACGACTTCAGCCCAAAGCCAACCAAAGATTCCCGCAGCCGTCCCAAACACGGACACTTTGTTTTCCGTCGGCTCACAGGACAGGGGTAGGTCACTTTTACCTGCTGTGACGTGTTCATACTTGGAGCTGTTGCAGAGAAGAGAGCATCCTGTAGCCGTGATAATTGCTTGAATGCTGTAATGATGTAACATGCATGTGTTATATGCGATTGAAGAGTGTGTGTGTGTATGCGCGTGCCGTCAGCGCAGGAGCGATTATAACACTCACCTGTCCTCATCAGCAGACGAGCACTGGCGTCTGATTACGGCCCTTCCAGCTTCTCAGAATTCGATTGCACAGTTGTGTCTTTGCATGCAGAAAAGTATAATTGTGCACGAAAGAAGAGGCACTTTTAGGCCTAGTTTGGATAATGCATAACAAAATTTGGGTGTTTTTTAACAGTTCGGCTCAGCCAGGCGTGACGGCTTGAATATGCAAATAGATTGCAGTAGCAAAATGCATGATGACAGTCAATGCATTTAATGCATGTGCTGTAAAAGCAAACCAGCGGCAGGCAGGCCAATCCATTAAGGTGCTTTTTAAAGAAGTGATCTAGTTACCCGTTTCAGTAGTCCACGGGGATTACAGCAATGTGCTTATAGCGAACAGAGGCCAGCGTATGGGGTTGAACAGCCTTAACGCAAATAAAATAGGGCTTAAACCGAAGGTTCGGTTTTGGATCAGTTTATTTGACTTTGAGTTTTAAGTCTTAAAGGTGCAGCTGAATAGGATGCTGAGCAAGTGTTAGCTTTAGCCCTCAGCAGGCCTGTGCATGAGGACTCCGTATAAGACAGTTTAACCCATAAAGTCTGTCATTTGAAGGTTAATTTAGCATTTTATTTAGACTAAAGAAATACTCTCATAACTGTATGCCTGTGCAGATCTCTTATAGTCAGAATGGCAGTTTTTGGCATGTTAGCATTACAGCTAAAATGCTAGTGTTTTACTAAAATTTCCCCAGATATGCAGATATTTATATAAAAAAAATATTTTGAAATGTATTCATTTTTGACTATTAACAGTATTTCGTGATTTTTGAACTGATCCCTTTGTAGAAACCTTTGATTATGTGTCAGCAAATTGAAACATTTTTAAATGAAAACTTATCGTATTTTGATTGAGAGAGGTCAGCCAAAAGATCATTTTTGTCATCATTTACCCTTTAGTTGTTCAAAACTTAACATAACAAACACATAAACAAAGATGTTTCTGTAACCAAACATTGGTTGGTCATCACCATTGACTTCAATAGTTAAAAAAAGAAAGAAAGAAAAAATACTATGGCAATGAACAGAGACCATCAGGTTGGTTTTCAGCAGAACGTATCCAGGTTTGGAAGAACTTGAGCATTAGCAAATGATGACAGAATTGTAATTTTGGTGTAAAGATGTGCTTTTAAACCTCCACCCATTGCCCAGCTGTTAAATATTGCAGTTGCATGTGTCTGACAGTGTAATTAAAAGAACACGCACAAATCTGTCATTATACGGGTGTTTCAGGGACGCTGGTGTGTGAGCCTGGTGTACTGGCCTGATGCCACTCCTGCGCTTTTACTCTTTTCCTTTAATGTCTGATCATTTGATGCATTAGGTTTAAGTGACAAAACAAAACGTGCAGCTGCTCAATCAAGTGGTTCAACTCAAATCTTAAATTAAGGCTTTATACAAGTATATTTGTGCATTAATTGTGCCTTGTAATGCACCTTATGATGCATTTTGTTATTTCATGAATAACTGTAACCACACGTAGGGAGTAAATTGGGCCGGGGCATAAACTCCAGGGCTCCACATTAACGCCAAAAATAACAACCAAACACAAGTAGTGCTCTGATTTTATTGCATTTAGAGTAAGTGGCAAATAGTGGATGTAGTAGATAATATACTGAGGGCCAGTTTCCCGAACAGGGTTTAAGACTAGTCCTATATTAAAAGAAATGTTAAGAGCTGTCTAAACTGGAAATTAAAATACGTTATTGTCATTGTTTGGACTTAAAATGCTCACAGATAATGCATTTTTATAAGACATGTTTCTAAAAATTCTTAAATGTCCTAAACTAGCAAAGGTCTAGTCCTGGCTTAATCTATTTCCTATCAGGGAAACAGGCCCTGAGAGAATAAGGTTTCGAGGAAAAATCAAAACGCACAGCATAAGAAACTCAGCATACTGAGCTAAAAATTCAAGCTAGAATGTTTTTATGTCTAATATACAATTAGTTAAGCACAGTCACTCAACGTTTTCACTATTATGATAGTTTAATAGTTTTATAAATAGTTATAATAATAATAAACAATATTATTTGTTCACTTACATTCAAGCAGAACAACAGCGCATCTCACAACACCCAGTCGATTCATTGCTGAATGATTCAGTGTTTTAAATCAATCGCTTTAGTTAAAGTTTCATTAACCCATTCATAAACATCTAAAAAAATCTAATCAATTATTAAATCCTCTCTAATTTAATTTAATTTAATTTAATTTAATTTAATTTAATTTAATTTAATTTAATTTAATTTAATTTAATTTAATTTAATTGTATTTAATTTAATTGTATTTAATTTAATTGTATTTAATTGTATTTAATTTAATTGTATTTAATTGTATTTAATTTAATTGTATTGTATTTAATTGTATTGTATTGTATTTAATTTAATCTCATTGGATCTTGTATCTAATTTGATAACTTTTTGATAGGCTTAAAAACAATCACATTATAATTGTTGTAATATAATTATTATAATTATTATTATATAATTATTATGTAATAAATTATTATAATATAATTGTATAATTTATAGATCAAATGTTAGAATTTTAAACCAAAGTATAATAAGTTGTCCTCTATAAAGGTAAAAAATAATGCCATTGCATGAAATATATTTATATATATTTTAATTGTAATTTGTCAAAGCTGATAGAAAAAAAAGAAAAGAATTTTGCTTCAGATTAAGTCATTTTTGCTAAATAAATTAATCCATTATGTGTGTGTGTGTGTGTATGTGTATATATATAGATATATAAAGCCTGGTACCATAGAACCCCCCACATAACAACAAATCCCAATTGAAGCCTGACCACTGATATATAATACATTATATAATACTTGCCTGTTTATTCTTACACCTTTAGAAAGTATAGTGCATTTCATACAAACTTTCAAATGCATTTTCATTTTGGTTAGAGTTATTGCTAATGTGATCTGATGCACTGAACTAAATTTGGTGTTGAAATCATTTTCATAAATTGCACAATTAATTACAAAGTAGCAGCAAGCAACACAATGAATGAGACCTCATTTTTCAGAAACACTTTACAATAAGCCGTCATTTGTTAACAATAATTAATATATGAACTAACATGAACAAATAATGAACACTACATTTATTACCAGGGCTGTGCAGAGAAGTTTAACGGGGCAGGTGCTCAAAGTTTAAAAAGACTGCAAACAGTAGGCTAATTAACAACAATTCACATTTATAACGAATCATATACATAACGCGTAACCAATGAAGGGCACTATCAACGAGGGCACTCCCCTACACACCTCTCTCCATGATGGTAACTGTACACTTTTATACACTCAGCAAAAATATAAACAGAACACCTTTGTTTCTGCTCCGATTTTGCATGAGATGGACTTAAAGATCTTAAATTCATTCCAGATACACAATATTACCATTTCTCTCAAACATTGTTCACAAATCAGTCTAAATGTGTGATAGTGAGCACTTCTGCTTTGCTGAGATAATCCATCCCACCTCACAGGTGTGCCACATCAAGATGCTGATCTGACATCATGAGTAGTGCACAGCTGTACCTTATACTGCCCACAATAAAAGACCACCCTGGAATGTGCAGTTGTGTATCTGGAATGAATTTTAGATCTTTAAGTCCATCTCATGAAAAATCGGAGCAAAAACAAAGGTGTTGGTTTTATATTTTTGTTGAGTGTATACACACACACACACACACACACACACACACACACCATTCCAAAAACCACACTGATAAATTCTGAATATTTGTGCTACATAATTTAAAAAATGAAGAGATTATTGTTTTTCTGTTGTTCAAGAAATTTGCAATAAATAAAAGACTTGTGTGTTGTAAAATACTGATGTATAAATCCATGAGTGTGTAAATGAGCCTGTATTTAATTATTTAAATTGCAAAATACCTTCAAGTTCTTACAGCTCTTCATGAGGTATTTCACATCATAAATGATGGGAAAAAATAAGCGAAGTATCTCGAAGAAGTCAACCTCTTCATCTGGCAATTTTGAGTTGGACAATATTTTAATCAGGTACCCAAAGTCATAGCCACTGTTTGGAAAAGAGACTAAAATTAGCTTGAAAATAGTCTGTATAATTAATAGAACTGTGATTTTAGACATGTACTATAAGTAGAAAAAAGCACATTTTTAAACACTACTGTACATTTATTTTCTCAAAGCTGTGAAGAATCTGGTTGTGGTCTGAATCATCACTGAAACACTGTGTTCATTTGACTATGTGAATATTACTGTAAGATTACCTATGGAATGAGAGCCACTTGACCCCCTCACAAAGCACCACACCTGAGGTCATAAGCAGCTCAGCAAAGTACAGTGTCTCAATACCCTCGTCCTCATGCTTCTTAAACTGGATACCTGACGTGGTGAGCAACTCAATGGAGTCCTGTGCATACATATCTTCCCTGCAAAAGACAGTACCGTTGGTGTAATGTCCAGCTTTCATAAAGAATCACACTGATGGCTATGGATACACCTGAAGACAAGAAAAGTCATCTCGTCATATGTCTTCAACATGGACATAAAAGTGAGATCATGGATTGATGCGTTGTTGTATGTGCCATACCTCTTAAATTATAAAAGTGAAATGCTTACGTGAGGTTAAATTTGAAGTTGAACTGCCATGTCGACGTCCCTGGAGGGTATTCACCCTGTTCGTTCATAAATGTAAGGCCAAGCTGGATGATCTTTAATAAGTCGACATTACATCGTAGCAGCTGGTACTGGTAATCAGCATTGCTTCTAAATTCACCAATTGGTCTTGCAACTACACCTGGAAACTCTGTGTCCTACAAATGCAACAACATGCATCATGGTTGTTATGTATATTTGTATATTTATTAGTATATAAAAAAAAGTTTTGTGAAAAAGGTGCCATATCAGACTACAGACATCTTTAGAGCATCAAGAAACACATACAATATGTTTGTTTTCATTTTAGTTCAAGTTTCAGGAACTGTGTTATGTTCTTCTGGAATTTCCATTAGTTTAAAATACTTTTATTTTGATTTAATTAGGGCTGGGCGAAATATATATCGAGCGATATATTATATCTGTATTATCTCATCAGTAAAGCCGGTTCTTTGATTAGCGGTTAATCTCCATCAGCGGTTTTTAAAAGGAAAGCCAGCTTATAAACAAAGCCGTAGATCAGTGACAAGCTATTTTATTGAATTTTATTGAAACTCAACGCGTAGCTTGTCAGTGATATACGGGTCTGTTTCTAAGTCGGTGTTCTAACATTTTATCCAACCCGTGAGATTTTCCTACCAGGGCTTACTGCGCATGCACACGTCAACATTGCATTCTTTTTTCTGACCCCGAACAACAATATTTAATGTATCTTAATTAAGGGTATATTTATATATATATATTAGGGCTGTCAAAAATAACGCGTTAACGATGTTCATTATTTTTTGTCGTTAATTACGTAATTTTTTTAATGTATTTCACGCATGCGCAGTGTGATGAATTATTTGTCAGGAATGTGGGACAATTGCTTCGGAGTAACTGCACTTTGCATCAGTGACATGCGGGTACTGAATAGGGCTGGGCAATTTAATTGTTGATTAATGCATGTGCATCACATTAGTAAAGCTGGTTCTTTCATAAGCGGTAAATCTCAATCAGCTGTTTTTAAGAAGCGCTGCATATGATAGCGTAGCTCGTCAGCGCGAAAATGATGTATCTGTGTCCTGTTATTTATCTTTTGGTATGCAATTTAGGGAAAACAATGGTTAGGATTCAGGTGTAGTTGCAAATAGTGATTAATCATGATTAATCCACTGAAAATCCTGATTAATTTGATTAAAA
>JAUCNO010001476.1:2099144-2139506 GCA_032353835.1 Enteromius viviparus
TGTATCTGGAATGAATTTTAGATCTTTAAGTCCATCTCATGAAAAATCGGAGCAGAAACAAAGGTGTTGCGTTTATAATTTTGTTGAGTGTATAAAAGGGCTTGCACATGAATTTTTAATTACCCGGCTCGTAAAGAGCTCGCTGTGCCCTCACGGGTGAGCATTGGTTAATGGCAGTCATATGACTGATAAGAGCCTGATCCTTTTATTTAGCAAAATTTAGATTAATAGCTACATTTTATTGTTATGGGGCAAAGACAGGGCTCCATACACATATACACATTCACACAAAAAAAAACAAGAAACCCCAAGAAAAGGGCACTTGAGGCATCCGGGAGGAAAGGGGCTGCTGCTGCCTGCTGGTGTGTGTATATGATGTGCGCCGCTGCGCGGGGGTGGAGGTGGGTGCTTTAGAACTCCTGACCTAATATTTAGATATACTATTCTTCAATAAATATATTTGTTTGACAGGGAAGCTGTGTGCAAACAGGAACATCTATTATTTAAAAAAAAAAATAATAATCACCCCAGAAAAAAGGGCACTTTCTCTCCAGAAATAAAAAGGGCAGGTGCTCAAGCCCCCTTTGATGTCTATGTGTGCACGTGCCTGTTTATTACAGTATCTATTCATCTTTGTTCGTGTTAGTTGTATGTCATGTAAACTTATTTGCATGTTACAGCTGCTTAGATTTCATATTACAGAGCAACAACCTCTTCTTCAGCAGCTTGTAGAATGTGTGGAAGTGTAGGAGTGTAGGATGATGTGGGGAAAAAGGCATTAACATTAACAAGTCAGCAACGTAACAATTGATGAAAAATGAAAACATGACAAAGACAAGATTCTTGTCTCAATCTGAGCCAGATGACAACTATTTGCTCAATTCTCAGCACTTTATTAGTCTATGAATCTTCCATTTGCATCCACACAGCCACGGAAAATGATTTTCTTTAATGATTTTGTGGAAAAAAGCTAATTTTAGCCTATTTTATAATGTTCTTTATTAAAATGAGAATTTGAACATTTGTCCCGCTCCGCTGATTTTAAGTAAAATAATACATTATAAATGCTTCTTTATTGTCATTTAAACTGAGAAATGTGCCATTTTGTCTTTTTTTTTGATAAGCACACTAAAACTAAAAATAACTTTTGTAAACAACAATAAACACAAATCATTTCTGGACTCAGTATCAAATCTAGATATAAGCCTTTTAGCTCAGCTGAATAATAAATAAATTCATTTAAAGTTCAAGATGCACGTCTGAAATAAGTTTTTGTTACATAATCATGCATTTAAAGCTTTAAGCCACTGACATGATTTCAATCACTTGAAAGGTTTGCTTTAAAAGGTTTATGCTTTATTACTCAGTTTGCATCATTATAGATCTAGATATTCCTCTGATTATGGCTCTCTCTCGGTGTACTGTATAACAGCTGAGGTTCTCTCTGTGGGGCAGTGAGTGAGAGTGTGTGAATGCTGATGAAGCTGACTTGTTTGATCCTGTTACCAGGTCGTGGCTTCAGCCGCAGTGGAATAGTTCCACTTAGAGCATAAGTAGGTACGGTCACTAAAATTAGCTGCTAAGGCACTGACCCTTAACCCGCTGAGTAAAGACGAGCTGTGACCAAATGTCAACTTCTCCCATGACTGATGCTTTCAACTAAACTAGTTAAAAGGACTTTATGAATGCAATGATGGTAAAGTGTGAAACTCTTGATAACTGGTAATCGAGAACAGGAAATATCTTTTTTTAAATATACAGTTATACTCAGAAATAGGCCATATTATGGAGAAAAAAAAGGATTGCATTTCACATTGAAGACTATTAAGGTTTTTTTTTGGCATTGTAATTATAAATTTGTATGTTAATAATCTTTGTTTTATTTGCAAACTTCTTTTTTATAGTGTACAATTGTAAATATACCTCATGGCAGTGTTTGTTTTATTGATTTTTTTCTTCATGCTATGTTTTAATGCAAAAGTGTAATTGAGTCTAAAAAGAATGATTTTCATTTTTTTATTTTTAATTAAAGAAATCTGTAAAAGGTTTTTCTTAGGAGTTTTACCCAGTAGCTTGTAATTAGCATATACAGTATTATATGGTATAGCATGAATGACCCACTGCTGATTGTGTGTTTGGTTACAGTTTATAAGTGTTTTTTTTGTTTTGATTTTTTTTTTCAGGTTGCGTTTGAAACCCCGCCCACAGTAGTAGATGAGGCCCCTGTTAAGGGGGAGGAGACTCCTGCAGAGGGGGAGGAGTCAGTGGTGCAAGTAAAGCCCGAACAGGGCACAGGCTCCACCCACCAGGAAGAGCAGACCACAGAAGAGCGTCTTCAGTTGCTGGTAAGAGTCAGATGATCACAGGTGTGTGTGTCTACATTCACAGCAACACCACATGCTCTTTTATATGCACATATTTTGCTCTTTAAATAACAAACCACCCTAAAAAACATACCTGAATTCATTGGAGCCTGTGACAAATGTATGAAAAATAGATCTGGTACAAATGAAAATGTACCATCTTGGAAAACTTGGAAATTTGAGGAAATTAAACAAAAAAAAGTCATGGGAGTCTTCAAAAATCATTCAAAATCTCTATGGATGTTGTTTTTCTAGTTTTGTTCAGCTGTGAAATATTCGGTTTTATATTGTGGAAATTGCTCTTGTGTCTTTCAAACTTGCAGTCTTTACTACTTGAATAATATTGTTATTTATTACATTATTATATTATTTAGTACAAATTAATTTATTAAATATGCTCATTATTGTTTCGTTTTGGTTAGTTTTTTGCAAATTGTTGTTCAACTGTGAAATATGAAATGTATATTGTTCTTCTCAGAATTGTATTAAAAAAAAAAATCCCTACTCTGTAATTATGAATGACAGCAAAAGTCACGAGGTTCTCTTTTCATTCATATATCCATGTTTCTGAACATGCTTTTTGATTTTCTGCAGGAAAGTGAGTTGGGCAAGAAGAGGAAAGAATGTGAAGTTCTAGAGCATGAGGTGCGGAAGAGACAGAAACGATGTCTCGATTTGGTGAGTGTTTTTCTCATATTTTAATGCTTTCGGTGCATGTCTCCTGCATGTCACGATGAAAAAACACTGCATGTGTGTGTTCACAGGAGGACCAGCTAGTGGACGAGCGCAGCAGAAATGAGCACTTAATAGAGGAGACAGAACTCCTCAGGAGAAAGGCTCAGCTGCTCGACCAGGTAGTCAAATTATACAAATAAAGTTAGATTAAAAAAGAATGAAAATTTGACCCTCAGGCCATCCAAGATTGGGATGAGTTTGTTTCTTCATCAGTGTCTCAGCGATGGAAGTGAATGGGTGCCGTCAGAGTCCAAACAGCTGATTTAAAACATTACAATAATCCACACCGCTCCAGTCCATCAGTTAAAAGCTGTTAAAACATCTTAATGATGGATTTGTTTCAGATTTAGCTTTGACTGGCGGACTGGAGTTATATGGATTACTTGTGATGTTTCTATCAGCTGCTTGGACTCTTTCTGACGGCACCCATTCACTGCAGAGCATCTGGTGAGCAAGTGATGGTGTGTTGATGCTCCCTCTGGGGGTTAAAGGTCAGTGTAAACTCTGTGTTTCTGTAGTCGCAGGCTGAAAATGAGGAGCTAAAGGAACAGCTCTGTGTTTTGAACGCGCAGCATAGTTCAGTTCTGGAGGAGAACCAGCGACTCCGTGCAAAGCTGGAGAACCTAGAGCAGGTCCTAAAGGTAAAACGCTCACATTCAGTCAGTTTTTGACGTGTCCGCATTGCGTTGGGTGTGTAATTTGGGTTGTGTGTGTGATGGCAGCACATGCGAGAGGTCGC
Source organism: Enteromius viviparus (assembly GCA_032353835.1). NCBI lineage: Eukaryota > Metazoa > Chordata > Actinopteri > Cypriniformes > Cyprinidae > Enteromius > Enteromius viviparus. Next base: position 2,102,982 of record JAUCNO010001476.1, read on the forward strand.
TGAGCGCAGGCAGCAGCTGGAATTGGAGCATGAGCAGGCACTGGCTATCCTCAAGTTCAAACAGGATGAAATCAAGCGACTCCAGCGGGTCAGTTGCACATTGTTATTATCACAGTAATTCTGCTTTTAATGGGAATTCCTATAGTCTCAAGAGCGCTTCGTACTCCTGAATTCATAATACAAATGATAAAGCTGGTACTGAACCAGTAATAATGAAATAAATGTGTGTGTGATTTCTGCTGCCACAGGCTCAGTTGTTTGCTAAAAGAGAACATGAAGGTGTCGTGCAGATGCTGGAGGTGAGTTTTACATGTCATTGCTTTGCTTTTGTTTTATTATATTAAACATTTAAATTGTGTGAACTAAGAAGCTGTGATGAGTGGATGACAGAAAATGTCTGTTTATGATGCTTGGGTTTTAATGACTGTGTATATGTGTGTTGTTTAACTGAGTTGTGTCGTTCTCAGGATCTGGTGCAGCTCGTATTGCACAGAGAGCTGGTAGAGTACAGCGTGTGCACTTCCTGTTTGATGTGTTGCATTTCCTGTTTCTCTCTCTCTAAACTGCATCACTGATGATTGTATGTGCAACCTGCAGAGGGCTCTGTTTACCTACTAGTGCTTTGACTTTGACTTTGAGACGTGCAATATTGCAACTTTTTATCAAAGTAAATAATTGTGAATAAATCAAAAACAATATGCACTGAATAAAAATGCAGTGGAATTAAATATTACTTCAACAGAGTGTGAAGGAGAGCTTAGAGAGCTCCTGAGTGTAGTGTTCAAAGCAATAATTTGCTTTATTTTATCCAAAGTAACTCATATTTCATTTGACCTTTACACTATATCAGTATCAGCGGGAATCAAATATCTATCCTTGCATTTGATCTAGAAAAATACAGTATGAGGAATTTCACTCTAGTAACTTTAATAAAAGAGTATTTGTATATTTTGAGTCTTGAGGTTTGAGGTGCATTCAACAGTGATGCAGTTCAACAGGTCCTGGACTGCGGCATTAATCGGCTAATCTAATGCAATACCTGCTCTGAATGCTTTTGAAATGCATGATGTTTACTCTCTCTCTTTCTGTCCTGTACTTTGTTTTGTGGCCGCTAACCAGAATACACTGGACTGCATGCAGGTATCAGACCCACCCAAATCACATGCATTTGGCCCAAAACCCCTATTTTTGCTTTAGTTTCTAGAGTTTGTGAGTGTGGTTTCTGCAAGGGGACAACAGAATCACTCTTAAAAGTGTAGTTTTATTGGTGGGTGCTGACCAGCTTTTTGAGTTGCAATATGCGAATACGTTTTGCTGACTATTTCCTGTGTAATGTCGTAAAGTTAAATGTGACACTCAGACTTTTGAGGTGAGAGCTATACAGGAAATTCTATATTTTTAGAGTTTAAACAAGTGACAGTCGGCCAGTTAATGTGTGTGTGTGTGTGTGTGTGCGTGCGTGCGTGTGTTTTTGAGCCTTGTGCTCTGTGTGCCAGGAAACTGAACCACAGAGCCGGAAGTGAAACTAGCTCACCATACTCTCACAAACACTTGAGTTTTTAATGCTTTTACTACATGTTTGTGTTTTACACTCAGCTAAATGGCTTTAACCCCTTTCCTTTGTCCTGTGTGCACCGTTTACTCACTGCTTTTTGAAGCTTCGTGTGGCAAGATGCTTTTCTATGTAGACTGTGCGTATATCATGTGGTGATAATAGCAGACTCAGTGTGTTGATGTAGTTAACTAGAAAAGCTACACACCAGGTTTTTCTTTTCTTTTTTCTTTTTTTTAGGTTTCAGTAATGCACATCTTAACATTTGTAAGAAATATTACAAAACCCTGTATATATAATTGTGAGTTTAACTAACTCAATAAGGAGTAAAGTTCAGCGAGTAATTTTCTTTAATTGATATTATCCTTCAAACTTACGATTTTCATCTGTTGGATGATAAATTAAATATATATACATGCATGCATATGTATATACATATATGTCTTGCAAAAAAATGTTTACAAAAAATGTGCATGTTTTATATGATTACAGCTGACATAGTGTATTAATATAGTTATCTACACACTACGTTTTTATGAATTTTCAGTTTTATTAACATATGTAAGAACCATAAAAACGAATGACAAATAGCCATATATTTTGAAAAAGGATGTGCTGTTACTGATCATACTTGATTTTATTTATATGTAATAAAAAAATGTTGCTTGGTGAACCTTTTATTGTCTTATTTTATGATTTTTCATAAAAAAAATAATTGCATGACTGAGCATGTTGTATATCATTAGTATTATATATATATATATATATATATATATAGTATTTATATTATCTAGAAAAACTATACATTTTTCTTTCTTTTTGATTTTATAGGTTTTAGCTTTGAATAACACAAACATTAACATATTTTAAAATAATGCTTTATTATAATAATTGTTAATGATTTTCATTTAGATGATTAGTCTATAATTTTGACACAAGAGACTTGCCCCATTGTAGATGATGTCATCTTTGTCATGCTATGATTGGCTAATCCCACATGTGCAGTGCACCATTTATTACTGGCTGACTAATAGCGTCTGCATTTCTTCATCAGACAAACCCCTTCCCTTCAGGAAAATTAAGTAACATCTGCATATTAATGTGGACCCTGTGTGTAGGCAAAAGTTCGGGAGCTGGAGGAGAAATGCCGCAGTCAGAGCGAGCAGTTCGGGATGCTGTCACAGGAGCTGGACAAATTCAGGGTTCAGGCCTCAAAGATCGACCTGTCGGAGGCTGGCCTGCTGTCCAGCCCCAGCCTGACCCAGCTGACCAATGGGGTCGTCCTGTCCTGTGAGACCGGTATGCTATACAGATCAGTACACGACGCATAACAGATGCTTTAGTGTTCTTTCAGATTTTGGCATCAAATCAAAGTTTGCAGTGTTGTTGATTTATTTTGCAGCTGATTTGAGGTTGTTTATTGAACATTTTGAACCGTTTTGTTTCTTCGAGCACATACGACTGTGCAAGTGTTAATTCTTGAATGCTGAACTCCTGTCTCGTTGATTCCTGGTATAAATGTATGCCTTAACTTGTAGCTCTGCACCTCGGGATGAAATGCTGCAGAACCAGCTGTAGTTCTACATCCTCACTCCACAGTTCTGCAGTATGTTGTGATTGTATACAGAGTTTGGTGGTGTGCATCGGTCCTGATGTGTGATACAGTGGCCTAGTGAGCTCTCTGTTTACACAGGCATTCATCTCAGCATCCTAAATCAAATGCAGCTAGTTATGTGAATGATTCCAAACACTTTGTGAAGTGCACAGACACTTGATTCCAGTGGCATTTTGTATTATTATTTTCTCGGATAATAATAAAAATATACAGCAAAACAATTACCAGATTAAATAATTATTTTTATGCATATTATATCCAATATAGAGTAGTGGTTTGGGGTCAGTATGATATATTTTTTTAAATAAATACTAAAAATGTTATCAAAATGGACAGTAAAAACTTTTAGAATGTTCCAAAAAAAGCAGTTCTTTTATATTTTCTGTTCATTAAAGAGTTCTGAAAAATAAGTGTTTCCATTTCCAACATTGGGCAGCACAACTATCTTTCTACTTTCTATGAAGCCTGTGGGTATAATACATTATAAGGGTATTCTTAAGGCATTATAATGAAAGCATAATGCATCATAAATAACTTTATATTCATATTGGTACGAACAGTTTTAATATTTAATATCTGCTTATTCGTTTAAGATCATTTATAACCTGAATTATCCACTTAAGTTACAATGGATTATATTTAGTTATAATGTATTATATTCCTTACTCTGCAACTACATGCCAACAAGCCTTCACTAGAGCATCAGTACTCTGTCTGCTAAATATATGCTAACGGACATACTGAGTATAGGATACTATGCAAGTATGTGAACATTTTTTCTACCCTGCCTAAGTCTACTAATACTCTTAGGTCTAAACATTGCTTTTTTTCAGTTGAAAGTATTGGCTTGCTCACAGGAAACACTCAAATACTGTGTATTACCAATAATCATACTCTTAAAAGTTATAATCACAAATATGTAATGTATTATGTATATAACACATTATAATTTTTTTTATCATTCATTTATGCATTCATTAAAATACCTTAAGAATATTCAACAATTAACAAGCCATCTCTTAAGGTAACTTAGTATTGCTGCTTACCTTTGGCCCCAGCTCTTGTGTCGGGTCACATCTATGATGTCTAGGTTGGCAGATCACTAGGTTTTGGAGCACAGCCTGAGAATGAGTGTCTGAGATGCATAAATGGATTGCGTTTGCATTATCCCCTCTTTTTCCAGGCACAAACGCCTCATGGGAAGACATCGCATTCTGGAGTTTGGAGGGTAATGAAGCCCTCTGTGACACCTCTGAGCCTGGTACTATTGAATTCAGTTTGGTTTGAGGCTGTGACCTCACATGTCCACCTGCATGAATAACACCGTATGAATGAATGTGACCGTAGTGAGCAGTGGGCGGCAGTGGTCACATCCATGCAGAGTTTAATATGTGTAGTCCTGCGCTAGAGCTGGGCGATATGACAATATATAGCGTGAGAAACCAGCTGATCATAACGCCCACCCCTAACCTGAACCATAACATAAACTGCTTTTTTATTTAGTTGATGTACTATGTGTTGATGGTGGTCCTGGTTGCAGATTTCACCTTGTTAACATGGGTTTGGTTTTTGTCATATCAAAATTATTTGTTTTTTGTCATATGATCACATATGATAGCACATTGCATGACTCTCAGCTTTGTGAGGATATGATTGGCTGCTTTGTTCTGATGGACCAATCAGAATTCACCATGGTGATCTGTGCTAAATGACAGCTGCTACTTGACTATGTTCACAATGGTTTACAAGTATATTACTTATTTTCACCATACAATCCTGAAAAAAATTATCTTTTTCCACAGAAAAAAAGTTTTTAACATTGTTTATAATAAGAACCATTAATAATAATAATAATAATAATAATAATAACTGAGCAGTAACTAATGGTTGCTTAAGTTTAACTTTCTTGTCACACAAATGCAATTTACAGTATTTCTGTTTTTCTGTATTTTTATTTATTAAAAAAAAAGTAATTATACCAAACGTATGACTGGTAGTGTAAATACGCAATCAACATTTTCATACGCATGAAGGATCTATTTGTTCAAAAATTAGCAGCATACAAAAGACCAATTTATCACGCGATCCAATTCACTCAGCTAATATACTGAAGTAATAAAAGCTGTCGTTTGTGACATTTTGAATCATTATATAATCTGTCAAAAGTGACGTGTTTGTATAAAATAGCAGTAGAATGTGTAGTAACTGTGAATGTGTCTAAGATGATAATTTATCATTTCTTATTACATACTGTGTTTTGTTTGTACAACGTTTACACAATAAACTGAATGCAGTATGTGCTGCTGTTTGCCGTAAACACTCCATTCTGAACATAGTCCTGATGTTTTGCTGCAGGTTTGGATGCATTTTAATGTTTAGCACACAAATAACAGCATGTTAACATGCTCTTTTTCAATTCTGTTTTTATTTGCTTTTTCTTATTAATCCTCTGCAATATAGTGAAAACTATTAAAGCTGTAAATTGCAATGCTCAATGAGAATGACATTTTTCTTTATCAGGCAAATAATGCATGGATGTGAGCAGAGGGAGGAGAGTGATTTGAATTCTGCTATAGTGGCAGGGGTCGTGACCCTTATGCAAGCAGATGGTTTTCATTTAATCAGCCCTGATTCGAACCTGTAGATCGCAGGGGTCGACTAGACACAAGAACACATACATGTAAACCACAGATCAAAGCATTATCCCACATCTGTGCACATGTATATGCATGCTTAGCTCACTGTCTCGTTGAGGATATACTGGGGATGCACCGATACAAAATATACCAACCGATAATTTAGAACGATATCTGCCGATACCGATAGTTTTATTTTCTTAAAGGAAAAATATCTCCCAATTAACGCTGTAAAATATACAGATAGCCTAATCATTTGGTGCAAAACATTAGAGGTTACCAACAAAGCTACTATATTCAGTGCAGTTTTTTATATAGAATAATCACAGCCAAAATAAATTCAATTGCACGTAAGATAATTTTAAAAACAATTTCTCCCTAGTGTTTTTATAGCTAACTAATGAACACTGGATACCTTTACTGAGGTAAATGCAATGCTACATTTGACATATTTGAGTTGAAATGCTGATTTTAGTAAGTTGTACTTTATCTTTTATCACCTTCTGATGTTCGTTAATGTATATTTTGTGCTTTATTTAACGATGTTAAAATTTATTGTAAAATTTTGTGGTTAAATGGAAATTATTTGAGCGCTGAGGCTTTTAAAAGCTTTTTGCGATTATTATTTAGGCGTATTTGGTGGATCTGGCAACCCTGGCTTGAACTACGGGTGGGTCAAACAGGAAGTTTTTATTGCGTGAACAGTTTTGAAATTGACACATTTTCTTTCTTCACAAGAATCAAGTTGCTGTCTGACATGTTTTTGTTTGATCATTGACTGTATTTTAGCAATCGGCCATAGTTCTGATAACTGCTTTTATCAACCGATACTGATTATCGGTATATCAGTGCATCCTTAGGACACACCCCACATCTCAAAATCATATAAAATGTATGAGCAGCATTGTATTGAGTTCTATTTTTCTGCAATGATTGCATGTTAGATATGGCTGCGGTTTTGCGGACGGGCTCCACTCCACACGCAGCTGAACTGTCTCGTCCCGAACGCTCACCGACCGTCAAACACAGAGAGCTGCCTGCCATCAGCGTCAAGTCCGGCTCCACGTCCAGCCCTACGCCACCCAGATCTGAGACCACTCACCTCTCACCCAAATCTGCTGGGTCTCACCCGACCAGCCCCCGAAAGGCCAGCCCTACACATGAGGTGAGAGGAGCTACCAGAGTTCACACGGATGCATTTAGCAGGAGCAAAAAGAGACCGTATTTGTAATGTATACAGTGCCAGGATTGTCAGACAGCCAGATTAGTGTTGTTAGTGTTTACCTTAAACCATATAAAAAAAAAGAAAACATTATGGTAAATGAAATCAATTTTAAGTTAAATGAAATGAAAAATTACATTTTGAACTAAATTAATAAAATCTTTAAATGAACTAAAATGTATACAATATAAACATAATTTAACATAGTGATTTTAAAAAGTTTGAAAAGTAATTAAATAAAAAATATAATAAATGGGGGTGGGGATTCTAAATATATATATAAAAATGCATTGTGAGAGTATATTAATACTACTACAATAAAACTGACAAGTCCATGTTTCACAATTCCAGTGCATGGGTCAGCAAATGTTTTGGGGGAAAAAAGTAGCAATTTTTTTGTTATATATATTTATAATAAAAAATAAATAAATAGACATAATAAAAAAGACAAATAAATAGATATTTTTAAACAAAAATAAAAAATGGCAAAATGGCAAAAAATTTAAAATTAAAATATGTGTGTGTGTGTGTGTGTGTGTGTGTGTGTGTGTGTGTGTGTGTGTGGACTTAAAAATGTTTTTAACAACTAACTAAGAAGGTACAAACATAGACCCATGCAGATCTGATTGTTTTACTGCACTGTTTTGTAGAGTCATCTAGAATGCAGTTTTTTTTTGGTTCGCTCTGAGTTAGATTTCATGAATGAGTTTACCTTGAAGCGTTTGTTTGAGCTTTAGCGTGGAAGTTAAGAACTGTTCCTGGGTCAGAGTGCAGGCGCTCTCGGCGCGTGTGCAGCTGTCTAAAGCTGATATTCAGTGAGATAATCCTGAGCAGTGCTGCTGGATTATGAAGGTTGTAGTAGTTGTAAGTGATTATCCATAAAAGGTTTTACCCTTGAGCTATAAATACTGCCTGCATGCCTCCATTTACTTCTTACTCACAGCAGCGCTATATTTAGATGCTTTCAGCAGCTGACTCTGGAAGTTTATTAAACTACAGACCTGTTATTATTGATCAAAAATGGACATTCTGCATATGCTGCATAACATGAGATAAATGAGCACATAGTTGTGATTTAGTCAAATGTTTTTGCTCATGGTTTTTGAAGATGAGGACATCATTCAATCTGCCCATGTAAACATATTTGTAATTAAAATCATACCATAGTTTAAAAATACAACAAAGCATTGGGAAGGGTTTCTTCTTACCATTTAAAGTTTGAGCGTGTGTTTCAGGTGGACACTGCTAGTGAAGTTGAGGAGCTGGATATTGATGTTTCTCCGGCACCGTATTCGGTCAGTAAAGGAGCAGCAAAACTCCAGGTCTTCATCGCGCGGTACAGGTAAACAGCGTTCAAATTCATGATTTTCTTGATGATCAGCTGCCATGATCATCAACAGTGTCATGGAGGAAATCAGACTGTGAATGGTTTACTTGAATGATACAGTTGTCTCTGCATATTAAACTGGGGAACTATATTGACATCAATCAAAAAGCACACTTTAAATAGAGGCTTGTTTCTAAATGCAGTTACAATCCCTATGATGGTCCTAATGATAACCCAGAGGTCGAGTTGCCCCTCACAGCAGGAGAGTACATTTATGTTTATGGAGACATGGATGACGATGGCTTTTATGAAGGTGAGTTTATTTATTTACAATTTTCCATTTGTATTTTTTTTAAACCATTTTAATGCTTTATTAATCTTTAATTTAAAAAAAAAATTGTTACACTCCAGAATATAGGAAAAAAATGTTCAGATTCTCAGAAAGATGCTGTATGCATAAAATATCATCCAGACCGCAATATTGCAAGTTGCAATATTCATAATATTTTTACTTAGGTTTTTAATTTTTTTTTAATAATTATTAAATAATAATAAAATTGGTTTTCATAATTTAACAGGTGTTTTTTTTTAAATAATTTATGAAGTAAATAGGAAGCTTTTTTTTCTCAGAAGTTCAGAATATGTTTGTATATGTATGTGTATATTATATTATGTTATGTTATGTTATGTTATGTTATGTGTTATGTTATGTTATGTTATGTTATGTTATGTGTTATGTTATGTTATGTTATGTTATGTTATGTTATGTTATGTTATGTTATGTTATGTTATGTTATGTTATGTAGTTTTTTTTGGTATATGATGATTTTTGTGTGTGTGTACTTCATATTTTGTACTCCCTTGTTTTTACACTTCTGCCCAGAAAATGTACAAATCTAATTCAGTTCTCACTTCTAAACTTCCAAAAACCTAGTTTAAATTTACTAAAGTTTCCTAACCCTTCCTGTAACTAACTCATTCTGTAGGAGAGCTGATGGATGGCAGAAGAGGCCTCGTTCCCTCCAACTTTGTAGAGCGTGTGTCGGATGATGACTTCATGAGCTCACACCCTCACCAGGCTGGCGATATTTCCCATAATTCCTTCCAGGAGAGCAGCTTCCACAGCGGCAGCGAGCGGCTTCACCAACACCATTTACGCTTCGCCCACAGCGCTTCCGAGAGGACGGAGACCTCCACAACAGCCTCGGCTCCCGCTGACAATGCCAAAGCTAACCCCACTAACCCTGCCCTGGGAGTCCCGCTCACCAACGGCTTAGACCTGGATCTAGAGGAGGTTGGGGTGGACACTGTGCCTTACCCCCGCAAGCTAGCGCTAATCAAGCAGTTAGCCAAGAGTGTCATCATTGGCTGGGAGTCGCCGCTGGTCCCGGCTGGCTGGGGTTCTGTGTTTAGCTATAACGTCTACGTGGACCACGAGTTGCGACTCAACGTGCCATTTGGAACCCAAACGAAGGCTGTGCTGGAGAGGCTGGATTTGGCGCAGATGGCATATCGGATTGCAGTGCAGTGCCTGACGGAGCGAGGCAACTCAGATCAGCTGCGTTGCAGTATGGTAGTCGGACGGGACGTGAGCGTAGCGCCGACTCATCTGCGCGTTGAACGCATAACTGCTACCTCGGCCAGCCTCACCTGGCTGCCTAGCAACAGTAACTATGTGCACATTGTGTCTTTGAACGACGAGGAGTGTGAGCTGGTAAAGGCGGGATGCTATTCACTGTGCCTCAGCAACCTCACACCAAACATGCAATATAACGTTAAAGTGGAGGCCAGGCCGCACCGCACAGCCTGGGAACTACCGCCGGAGTGCCGAGAACGCAAAACCGCAATGACCTCTTTCACAACCCTGACTGCAGGTGAGATGCAGAGATTTGACTGAATATGCTTTTAGAGCAGTTTTGGGGGTAACGCATTACAAGGAATGCGAGTTACGTAATCAGACTGCTTTTTTTAAGGAACAAGTAGTTGAGGGAAATCAGGAGTGTGTGCAGAGGCGCTGTGGAAACATGAGGTAGTTCTCGGATGAATGGAAACATGCATTTATTCATCTCACCTGCACCAAAGCACTTTCAGTATTCCTCAATATAAATGAACATTTTTGTTGTTGCTGAATAGTGTTGAAATTCCTTGTGCGTATATTCAATCAATTGGTTTGAGTTTCCCCCTCTATGGCACAGACATCAATTTACACTTCATTCAGCCTGAGGCGCATTCGTTTGACTTTTTGGTGTGAGAAGGGCTTTTACTTTTATAAAATAACTTTTTATGTGCCCCCTATTATGGGTAATGAAAGGTTGACATGCATGCAAGGTAAAAAAACACCTTCATTGTCGTATAATATGCATGATATATTACCTTATTGGTTCAACAACTTCCAAATGAATAGTTTAATGGTTAATTTTTCCAAACCTCTCCTTTGTATGACTCTTTGGTGATTGGTCAATTAGTATCATTTTCATCTCATCATGCCTGTGATGTCTGATAAAGCAGACTGCTTTGTATACAGCGTTACCAGGGAAACCACTATTTTTACCACTAAAAAAAGCAGCAAAAGAATGAATTTGCTTTTTCATTCAGACACGAAAAGACTAACAAGGGTGCAGACGATATGCTAATGTTTCATGTTGACATCAACATCAAATGGCTTGGGATTCAATTTAAAAATGACTCATTTCAATTCTTTTAAGAGACAATAACTTGCGGTGCACTTTCATATTTAAAACTTTGCAGGATGTTTTCATTCACTTCTGTGTTACACTCTGCAAGAAAGGTCATTTTCAAAAGTCCGTCCTTTAAAACAAACAAGCAAGTTCTGCCCAAATTAAAGTCACTCAAAAGTAACATAATTCATTACTTTCCATGAAAAGTGACATCATTACTTTTTTTAGGGAGTAAAGCAAAATTGTAATGCATTACTTTTAAAGGTAACTTTCCCCACCACCAATTAAGACTACTTTTTGATCTAATGTTAGCTTCAACATTCTTTGGTCTGACCTTTACCCTTGTCCTCCAGGTCCTCCTGATGCTCCTCTGGATGTACAGTTGGAGCAGGGCCCTTCTCCGGGAATAGCTCAGATAAGCTGGCTGCCCGTTACTATAGATGCTGCTGGGACGTCCAATGGTGTACGAGTCACTGGCTATACCATCTATGCTGACAAGAAGAAGGTGAACCAAAGTCCACTTTATATTAAAATTTATTTTGTTTAGTTTGGCATCAGCTGTAGTCTGTGCGGTGTGTTCGAGCGCAGCTTTTTTGTCCGACACGAGGCAACAACACTGTCAGCTTTCATTGGTGTGTCCCAGCCTTACTAATAACCGTAAACCCGGAGCATTTTATATCAGTTTCAATCACTATTTCGATTAATAATTTCTACAATACGTGTGCATGTAAAACTCTCTGTCTGCAGGTATTAGAGGTGTCATCACCCACAGCAGGCAGCGCTCTGATTGGTCCATCTCAGATCCAAACATTACAGGCGGCCCGTGAGCTCACCGTGCGGACCATGTCAGCTTATGGTGAGTCGGTGGACTCATTGCCGGTGAATGTGCCCGCCAAATTGCCTGCCATCATGTCCGGTGCCTCATTGCCTCAATGCCAGTCTGTGCCAGCCACCGCCAGTGTCCTCACGGCCAGTGCCAACCCAGATCCTGCTGTCTGTGCCACATCTCTCTCTGCTGCCAAAATGCCCATTCTGCCACACGCTGCTACACTGGACGAACACACCACTGGTCCTGTTCGGGGAGTCTACATCAATACCCCCAATGCAACCACTCGTAAGGCATCTCCTGCTTCCTATGTAGAAGCCTGGGCAAACCCAACATCAGCTCCCACCATGCCAGCACAGGAGGCACTGTCGCTATGTACTGACTCAGCAGTGAGTTTAAACTAAAAATCTACTTGTCTACAGTAATTAGCATATATGCTTTAAGAGCCAAAATTACCCACGTGTTGTTCTAGATTCTTTATCCTGTATAATGCAAAAGGAGGTGTTTATCAGAATGTCTGCACTGCTCTTTTCTGTATGGTGAAAATTAACGTGTATTTATGCTATGCTGTGCAAGATCCATAAGTGATAAAGGGCACCGTAAAAGTATTATAACTGTGTTCTGACTAGAACTATGAACAAACCATAATTCACTGAAATTGGCCCTCTATTTCGAACCCTGAGGTTCTTTTTTGCCATATTAACACAAAATCATCAAACAACAAATTATAGTGTGTCTTCATAAAACATGTTATATAACCTTCCTATTTGATTTTATTGTTTGGAAAAAACTACAATTTAGATCTTTGAATTTTGACAAATGACCAGTTACCTTTTGCTTTAACCTTTATTCACTGCTATTATAGTATTGTTTTTTTCTTGAGTTGGCTCAGATATATTGTGCAGATAGCTGGGAAGTATAGGTTCTGTTTATTATTGGAAATTGGTTGGGAATAAGCATCATATCTAATTGAGTAGGAATATTTGTAAGCTAATAAAGCATCTCCATCAACAGGTGAGTGCATCTACACCCATGGTTACACCTGTACCTGCAATCGTGCCTGTGCATGTTTCTACACCAACATCCATGGGCGTACCTGTTCCCTTGACCACACCAGGACCCATGCCTACACCAGTGTCTATGGTGGTGCCAGGTCCTGTAGTTATGCCGGCACCAACCACCATGCCAGTGCCCATGACTGCTCCCACACCTGCGCCTATTGTTGTACCTGCATCAGTACCAGCGCAGTCCAGTGTGGCTCCCGCTGTGCAGAACCCAAGCAGAGAGACAGACAGCCCAGGAGGCCTGCGTCCTGTTGCCTCCCTCTCCGACTTCTTAGAGGACCCACGTGCCAAACTTCAAACTCCACCACCACCCAGTTCCAGCTGCCCCAAAGTCAACATCCCAGGAAAGGACCCTCTCTATATCCCAGATACGCACCCACTGAGGCCTCCCAATCCATCTCCCTTTGAGTCAGAGCCCGAGGAGGACAGGGAAAACACCAGGCTGGTGTCCATAGAGGAGTTCCTTCGGCCTGTCCCTCAGCCTCGAATAAAGGTCAGTTTCCAAACCAAATCTGGAGACCATGTGTGTCCCTGTTATTTTGAGTATCTCACCATACCCCTTATAGCTTCCTTCGTGTTATATGCTAATTAAATTTTTTTAAATATTGTGTTGTCCAAGTGCCCAGTCCAGTTGCTGGAGGGTTACTGTTTTACAAAGTTTAGCTCCAACCCCAGTAAATACACTTAAACCAGCTAACCAATGTGTTTGGAAGTCCAAGAAACTTCCATACAGGTGTGTTGGGGCAAGTTGCAACTGAATTCTTCGGAAGCAGGAGTACATGCCCCTGTCCTATTGTCCTAGTGAAAACTGTGATGAAGTTGAGGTTTTTGTGGTATGCTATCAGGTCTATGCTGGTGGTCTTATGGACCCTCCCCCAGACTACCACGGGGAGAGCAGTCGGTCTGATCTGTCTGATATACTGGAAGAAGAAGAGGAAGATCTGTACTCTGAACCTATCACTGACGTCTCCAGAGGTTACAGTACAGGTCCTACAGGCAGGGTATGTACATCCACATGCATGTTGTAATGTTCCTCATTGTACAAAGTCCAAGAGAGTCATATTGCAGTATGTCAAAAATTTTTGCACCAGGTAATCATGCTTACAGTGAAATGTCACAGGTTCAATATCCTGCTCAATATAAGGATATATTAAACGGCAGGTTCTGATTGGCTAAAATTGTCCAAACAAGTGGAAACTTGTTGGGTCTCATTTACATTCTTCTGTTTTTATATTTCCTCTGTTGCATTTTAATTTTCTTCTTTCTTTTCCTTGTTTTGTTCAATTTGTACACCAATCAAACCTTTGCCTCCTCGGTATGTTCTCGATCTTTCACCTTGCTCGTTTCCTACTCTGGTAACTCGCAATGCTCCTCTAAAACAACCCTAGTCTGAAATGTGGGAACCTGACAGCGATGAAGAAATTTTGGAAAGGATTATAAAGCTCCCCCCTCAAGCCTACCACAACAAGCAGCTCTTTAGCATCCCAGAAGTCACAGAAGAAGAAGACAACACCGAATCTGAACCCCACAGTAGGCCTTCCCCACGCCGGACTACTTCTGGCAAGGGCCGCCAGAGTAGACATGAGGGTCACCGACATCCCCCCCACCATCACAACCAGGGACATAAAATGGAGTCTGATTCACCCGTAGTGAGGTACAAAGGGACTGTTCCAGTCAGGACAAGACCCAGAGTGCACTACGCTGACACGGTGGACACCATCAACTATCTGGATGAGGAGGAGGTGGAGTTAGACTCTGACAGTAGCCTGTATGCTGGGCCTAGTTCTGTAAGTGTGGCTGCACGCCGTACACCGCACAAAGGCCATGGAGACCGACTCAGGAGAGAGGCCTTGCTTCGTAGCCAGATGACCTCAGAATTAGGGCAGGGAGCATATTTACTTAGCAAGACCATACACCGTGTAAGGTCGCCCACTGGACCCTCTACAGAGATTGACTTAGAGTATGGAACCGATATCGATGAGGAGCCTCAGTTGTTTGATCCTGGAGAAGTTGTGTTGGAACAAATGAGCTCGGAGTGGTGGGTTGAAGGCAGTAACAATGAGTACCACCACTTGACCCCAACATGCAGACCCCAGCCAGAGCTGCTCCAAAGCAGCCGCTCATGGGTGGGTTGTCCTCTGTCCATCTGTCCCCTGTTGCACCACAGCCATCTATCCCTTGAGAAGCTCTCTTTGAGAACCTGTCCTTCCCTTTAGGAGATGGCTGAAATCTTTTGCGTCCTAAAAGAAATAATTTTACAAGTTTGCACCTATCACTTATTTTACTTATTATTTCAAACGTTCAGGCAAATGTTCCAAAACTGTAAATTGACCTGAAAGACAAAACCAAAACTTAATTTTGATTAAAAAGTGGTTCTCTACTCCTAATCCTACATGGAGCTAACATTGAAAAAGCGTTCATCACATACAGCAACTATATGGGTTTCCACCAAGTGCTCAGTGACTCTCCAACACTAATTTTGCTGTGGATGCAAAAGGTTTAAGCCTGTACATCTCGCTCCTTGTGTGCCCTACACCCTTTCTCTCAGTCTTTAGTCAAAGCATCTTTGTGTAGCTGGTAGCACCGCTCTATGCATTTGTCCTATGTCTTATTCTTCCAAGTGTTCAGTTAAAACATTGTGCAATCGCTCAATGGGTTTTCATGCTCTGGTGCATCTCCCTTCCATAACACTAATGGGATGCTTTTTGACCCACATATTGTCAAGGTTGTCTAGAGACTGCTTGAGCAGTTAAAGTAGAGATTATAGACAACACTGAAACGCTACAGTATAGGAAAATAAGATGTTGTGCTTGCACAGGGATCTCCTTTGTTCTCATGATTGCAATGTTGCAACAAAGAACAACCCCAAGTGCTGCTTCTGTGATCTGGAATCAAATGTTGCTTAAGCAATGGCTTTTTTGAATGGTGTGTTTGTGTTACAGGGCTCCAGGCTAATTATTAATTTTAGTAATAAAAAATAAAAGCTTGCAACAGGGATTTCAAATCTATTTGCAATCATCGTTAAGATGCCAGAAATCCATTTCCTAAGAGGGTGCCCAAACAGAGATATTAATGTTTGGCCAATGCAATTGCAGTCCATTCTACATAGCTAGAAGCTCTTGAATATAGTTGATGGTGTTTCAGTCATTTTGGTACCAGAAACAAAGCGAAGCAGCTGCACACAGGAACACTGTGTACAACATATGTTCTAAATGTTAGCTTGGCAATTCATTTTATATGGACTATTCTGATTCTGTTATTTGTCACAATTACACAATATTTTATGAAAAGCAAGTGGCTCCTAAGCAGTTGTTTTGGTCTGGGGCCCCTAGTGTCCATTAGTTGTATGTTACATGCAGATTGTGTGTTGTTACAGTTGTTCCACTCCTGATGTTAACATGTTACATTAGAGAACACTATTCACTATTAACTAGTTGCTTATTAGACTGCATTTTACTCGCATGTTAGCTGTTTATTACTATTTATTAAGGACATATCAAGGACATATTAATCGTAAATATCCCCTACAAAGAACTACAGTACCAGTTGCTTATTATCAGTAAGCATCAAATTAGAAATGTATTGGGGGGGGGGACTCTTAGGTAATAGTGAATACTTGTTCACTAATCAGAAATGTTACCGTGATGTTGGTGGCTGTATCCAACGTGTCATTATCTAACAGTTTGTTTCTCTCAAACCAGGAGGCAGGTGGAAGAGAAGCATCGTTGGCAGATCCAGGTGCAATGTGGTGTAATGTCAATCCAAAATCGCCACACTCTGAAATTAGACTACATAGAGGTAAGACTCTCTCACTTCCTTTTCTCTCTCTCTCTCAACGTGAACTGCATTCAGCTTTCTCTCTCTCTCATTATCTCAGTTAGTCCTGCCCACCCACCCAACTTTAAACTGCTCTTCTCCAGTTTCAACCAAACCAACACATGTATCTAGCCTAGTCTATACTGGGACTTCTAACGTGCTTAAATAAAACTAATCAGGGTTACACTGCTTATTCTTAGATTTAGTTATTTTGTAAAACCTATAAAACAGTGTACTAAAGTTTGCCATGTAATATATTCAGAACTGGCTTGTTGAGATCAGTGATCAGACATGTAATTTATTTGACTGAAATCCCCTAGGTTTGCACTTATGTACAGTCAGGTAATATAAAGTACTATAAAGTAGCCACAGAGATTTGGAAGTGGTCAACGTTTGACCACTTCCCAGAGTACTCACATTGCACTTTTACAATAAAAATATGTTTTAATCTTTTTTTTTCTTTGAGGGCATCCCTAATACATGGTTTTCCCAAAGGTAGCCCCTTTTCCCTCATATATGCCCTCAAATATGACCTACAGAGGTTGTGAAATGTCTGCCCTTGATTGTTGCTGCAGATGGTCTTAATCCTCACTAATGAGATGAGCAGATCTCACTGCTGGAGCTTACCACAAACATGACAGACACCTATTAGCACCACTGATTATACATCTCTGCTTTACACTGTAGTCCTCACCCACCCTCTTCCAACCCATCTAGAAACAGGAAATTGATCCTGATGGCTTTAGGGTGCTGACCGTTGACCCGATGACCCTGTGACAGATGCTTGAGTGTTGCTTTCAGACTGCAATTTACAGAACAGCAGTTTTATCTTTCATGTGTGTGCGAAGCACAGGAAGATTATTTATGCTAAATTATGTTTTCTTACACATCTGGGCAGTTGCATTGACTTATCTGGTAGACACTTTTATCGGTTTCTGACTTACAGTGATGCGTTTTTATCAGTTCATATAGTAATCAATTGTTCAGCACAGTTGCTTTTTTGTGATTATTATTTTTTTCTTGACATTGTTGGAAATATTAGCTTGATTAGTCAACATTAACTGGGTTGGTTTTATATATAAAATATATAGGGTTGTTTATATTTTGTTAGCTAAATAGACATTTGCGTGTCTTTCTCTCTTCCAGTCGTCGTTGCTCTGTACTGATGACTCATGAGCGCACGTTTCTGTAGAGGCTCATGGCGGCTTAGGATCAGGAGGTTTTAGTATGATTACCTCACTTAAGGACACGCCTGGGCCGCACCATTATGGTTTTTTAGGCAGGGGAGATCACAAACATTAGTTTACTGGCTGGAGTATTTCACAAGATTCATGGAAATCCACACAAGATGAAACAAAACTACAGGCATGGCATGTCCAGATCAACCACCAGTGTGTTTTTGCATAATTACCGGAGGTGTTAGTCTCATGATATATTCTTTGGAATAATTTCCTGACTAGTTTGTGTTTGCTCTTTGGTGTTTTGCAGAGCCCAGAGCATGTGGAGAAAATGAGGTGAGAGTCTTTGTTGCCCTCTTCCCATATGATCCTGCAATCATGTCACCCAATCCTGATGCTGCTGAAGAGGAGCTTCCCTTTAAAGAAGGCCAGATTATCAAGGTATGACTCAGTTCAATTTAAGGTTGTGTTTTTCAAACATTCATTTATCTTTAACCCTATAAATGTGTGATAATAGTCAATAATAGGCATGGAGCGGTTTATATGAAGTTTGCAATGTCTATGTTTTGTGTCATGTTTGATGCATTCAGCTTATGGCTTGTAAAATCTGATCAAATATGGAGGAAAAACAGCTCAGTTTTATTTAGAGGCCCAAACTAAGCAGAAATATGCGATTTGGTGCAGGTGCTGATATGTGTGATATTGATTCTGATGTATGTGCTGTAAATCGATGAGATTGTATAAAGTAGATACTTAGTGTTACATAAATGATATAATAATTAATCGTGACTCTGTATCTCTAATAATATGTTTTAGTAAGATGAGATTTAAATGAGCAAAACATATATTAAAATGCAATGCAATATCTGAGAGATTATTTTCAACATAATATTGAAATAAATCTAAGTTGCAGCAGTCCAGTAGGTCTTCATCTTAAAATATGTATAACAATATAAAAGTTATAGAGTTATGCTTACTCTCTGAAAATAAAAAAGCACCAGCTGAAGGTGGATGGTTGTACCATTCAGCTAAAATCAGTCAAAAAGACAGAAGGCGTAGATTGAGTGCAACAGGTTTTCAACAAAGTTTTAATCGTTTAAATGTTTTATAAATTAATTTGATGAAGTAGGATTTTTATAGGGTTAAAACTACAAAACAAAGAGTCAAGTCTCACCCACATTAGCCTACAAAATGTGCATCTCCTGTGCGGTCTGCAAAACCTTACTGCTCTCATTATAGTTAGCAAATAACAGCCAAAAAAAGCCACTTTGCTGTTCATAATGATTTCAGAAGTTGATAAAGTTTGCAGTGTTTCTTCTCTGCAGGTTTATGGGGACAAAGATGCAGATGGTTTCTACCGGGGCGAGGCAGGTGGTCATCGGGGCTATGTGCCGTGTAATATGGTTTCAGAGATCCAGGTTGATGATGAGGAGACTAGAGATCAGCTCCTGATGCAGGGCTTCCTCTCCACGGAGGCATCAATGGAAAAGATAGGTGCGTTTGTCAGCGCATGCGTCAGACCCACACATCAACACCTCAGTGTCAGTTTTAACACCAACGTGTATCATGTTTGACAAAATATCTGTGCTTACAATGTCCTTTTAGTTCTTGTTGGATATCTATTGAGATCATCTGAAATCTTTAAAAAGCTTCACACGTCAGGATCTTTAAGTGCTCTCTAGACAGACAGCTGACTATGTTTTGGAGCAGAGCTGTAGTCTGACTGGCGTTTATTTAAGGTCATATTTTGAGCATGTTTCTAAAATAAAAATAAATCTCTTAACTCCCTGTAATCGTTCACAGAAAAAGCCACAAAAAATCAGCTGACGTTTCAGCATAGCTGGGATCACGCTTGTAGACACCAGCTTTAAAATTGGCTTCAAGCTAACAACTTTGAGGAACTTGGGTTTCCCTTGAATTCAGCTTCTTACGTGATGGCTGTGTATTGTGCTGCTGTTTTTGTAAATTGGATAAGGTGCATGTAGAAGATCTTTCTCTCATTTAAGGCAAGACTCTAAAGGTAAAACCACTGCTTTTTGAGGATTTGGTTTCATAACACGACTTCTTTCTTTCAGACTTATTTATTACACTTGATCTATTTGGATTTCAGGTACAATACATATCTTCATGTGCTGTAGTCTCCACTTCAGCAGCACATACATACATAATCCAAACGTTACAGTTTTATTTGTATCTAAACAAGGTGTTTAAAGGGTATTTGTTTATATGTTATTCACCTGATTTACATAACATAACATTTTATTCCTGAGAACATGGTGGCGGTGTATGCTTTTCTGGCTTTTGATAGTATTTTATGATTTATGGAGTGATAAAATGTGATAGCCAAAATCTAAAAGATGTCAACAAAATGAAGCAAGGATTTATTTACTGGAAATGTATATATATTTCTGCATATTTAATTAGATTTAACATTTAAAAACTTAACATTTAAAAAAAAAACATGTAACAGTTGTCTTAATGAACTTAGATGAATTAATTATGGAAGTTAGAAGTGATATTTATTATTTTACTAGTAGTGTTGCATGTGAAGAAATGAGCAGCACAAAGAAAGCATAATCCAGCTCAAGTTTTACTTCACCTGAAAAATCCATTTCATATGACCAACCAAATACTAATCACTCTTCAAATGATCAAAGCACATCTCTACAAAGTCAGTGACCTTAATTCCACACTGTCCTGTTCTTAATTTAATCTGGTTTATATTTCAGCCACCGAATAATAATAATAATAGTAAAAATAAAAAGTAAGTAAAAGTAAAATAAAAATTTAAAAGTCAAAATTTAATGTCCTCTTGTAAATTGCAACTTCATACCTTGTATTTCTGGTTATATCTCTCAATTTTGACTGGTTCTGAGATTTTTCCCACAAATTTCTAGGAGTGTTAAATGTAATCGTTTCTACGATGCATTGCGTTGCAGATTTGGCGGGTAGTTTATTCTTTGGTATCACAATATATTTTTATTGTAGTTTTCTCTAAAGGCGTCTGATAATAAGCGCATTGCAACGTAATATTACGCGCAGAAAACTCCCATGAGCACCTATATCAACATTCTGATTAGACTTGTTTAGAACGTGCGTTAACGTCTCTGTTAGCAGCGATAACCTTCCGACGACGTGTCTTGACTCGTGAACAAACTGTTTCTTTAAGTCTGACATTTTTGTACTATTTTTATATTTTTACTAAAGTTGTTTCATGTATTTATTTATTAAAACAGCACTGTTTTTTTAATGAATGAATTTTGAAACATTTGAGTCAATAATTTAGTGGTAAATTCATAAGGACAGGCACTTCTTTATTCTTAAATAATTCTCAGCCGTCTGAACTAGAGCGCGGATCAGGCCGCATTTTTCTGTCCGAGCCCGGCCCACGTCCGGCAGAGCAGTAACCGAACCAGATCCGAGCCCGACAGACATTAGGATATTTACTGTATGTCCGAACACAGCCCGACACAGTGAAGTCTTTTTTGTTTTTTTCTCATACTAATGACACATGTTATTTTCTATGTGCCTGCTTATATATATATATATATCATATAATATATATCATAAATCTGCTCATCTCTCATATTTCTGTTTTTATCTCAGACATGTTACTTGCACACTGCAAATGTATTTATTTTATTTTTTGCAAATTGGAAAGTTTTATCTCAAAATTCTGACTTTTTTTCTTGCTATAGCAAGTTCATATCTCACATTGGTTCATTTCTCCATTCTGAGTTTAGATCTCGCAATTTTAAGTTATCTTTTGCACATTTATCTCACAATTCTGTTTCTCTCCCAAATTTTCTCTCAAAATTCTGACTTCTTGTTATTGTGATTGTATTTGTCAATCCTCAGTTTATAGCTCACGATTCTACATTTTTTGCCCAGTAATTTGAGAGAAAAGTCTAAATTGTGAGAAGAAAACAGAAAGCCGTGGCAGAAACGGCTTTTCATTGTTTAATGCTTCACAGGCTGCAGTTTCATTTCAGATCACAAAGCCTTGCTGTTTTTACGAAAGTGCTGTTGTTGTAATGTTTGTGTTTTTGTGGTCACTGTAAAAGCAGTTCAGAGAGCGGCAGTGGACCATGTTTCCCAGAATGCTTTGCTGCAGGGGTGGTTCAGCTCTTTCTTTCTCACTGTGGTGCCTCATTGCTGATGCTAATGCTTCTTCTTATTCTCGTTTTCAGCTTGGTGCTCGTTTTGTGAGGTTTTGCTTTTCTTTTGGCTCCTCATTCATTCTTGTCTGCTACTTGTCTTTTTTTTCCCCCCCTCGAATCCTGTTTAAATTTCATAAAGACGCCCGCTTACATGCACAGCTTCCACGCCGTCCCGCTGCACCGCCGAAACCTAGGCGCTCCAAGAAAGGTGTGTGTCAGCGCTCGCTGTCTCCTCCTGAGATTTCACCTGCGTTTGGTTTGCTGAACTCACTCACATCAGCTTTCTGCTTCTGCGTCAGGAGCTCTGACCAAAGGGACACGAGCATTAGATGTTCTCAGTCTGGTCGTTGGTTTAGTTCTGAACTACAATCAGCATGAGATAAAAATTTGCCAAATAAACTGTCATAGTCTTATTGTGCATGATTCAGTGCGTGCTGTTGTAATGAAAACGATGCATATGTTTGTTATTTGAATGGAGAAAAACAGTATTAAGCAATAATATCATACTCGAGTGTTTACACGAATGGCAGCAAAAAAACAATGCGGTGGCATGTGAAATCAAGTTTGGTTGCATTTTTTCTAAAGCATCGTAATCTTAGGTTGATTGTAGAAACCATTGGCTTACGATGCTGTTGGGAAATGCAACCGAAGTAAACCAGTCACACTTAGTCTCTGGTGAAGTGCATTAACACTGACTGCTGTTTTATAGATCATTAAAAGAACCTGATAAAATAAAACAGATGCTATTAGAATATCTAATATTAATTTACATATTATTCCATAAGTGCTATTTTTCTTTAATAAAAAACCTAAGATGATATATATATATATATATAAAATAGAACAGCATTTTTGTGGTAATTTGACACAAATTAAAAACAATATAAGTGGTGAGTAGTAATTCACAAATTATATTTTTAAACTATAATAATATTATTAATAATAACAATACATAAATATAATATATTAAAATAATTATATCATATTTTTTAAATCTAAAAAATTAAAGTAATAATATAAGTGGTAATTGATTTCAAAATAAATAGCTAATTAATGATGATAATAATATATTAAAATAATTATTAAATATATTTTAGAATAACTTGTGAAAAATGACTTTATGCCACAAATGCTGTTTTTGTTTTTGGAAAAAAGAAGCTGAAAAAAATATAACAACAACAATAATACATGAATAAATGAATTCATTATATATCAGATGTTTTTGTATTAGTGTCAGAAATGCTGTGAAACGATTTCTTTGTTTTGGCTCATGGCTCCCTTTGGTCTCTGAAGCTGACCGCCTGAAGTGTCTGTGCTTGCGTGTGTGTGATCATGGCTCATAACCGCTTCACTCATCTCCTCAAAGCGCTGTGGCTCATTTTCTTTGGTCTTGTTTAGTTTGATTTGTCTTTTTCCCCATGAGCCCGAGTGTCAATCAAGGTCAGGCAGCCAATCAGATTGTGTCTAACCCTTCCCTCCCCGCCCACTTCTGTCCTTTTCCAGTGGAGTCGGCCGCGGCGTGGGACGACACGTCTGCTCTGGATTCCTCCAGTCAAGGTTTGAGCTCCTCCTCTGCTGTCCTGCGTTTCTCTCTCGTGTTTCCAGCCGCATGTGACTGACAGTTTAACTGCATGCTAATGTACTGATGCTGCATGGAGATCAGCATCCACCATCATCTCTGATCTAACCACTAATGATCTTTCAGCCTCTTATTGGACAGCTGAGCTTATGTCTTCTGCGTTTTACTTCACTTTGCATGTGATTTCTGCCATGTTTTTCTTAAAGAGTGTCATTAAGTACATTTTTCTTCTGTTCAGTCGGAGTTGTACATAATATACACACGTACTTAATAGAGCCTGATAGATTAACTAACACTACTGCTGCTACCATTTAATAAACCCATAGCAGAGGCTTCACACACATACCAAATGTTCAATATCAGATACTCATGTATTTCACTTTCTGTGTCATTTTCTCCCTGAGTGCTGCATTAAGATGCTGTGTTTGACTTGCAGACCTCAGTCGCTCCGCCGGTCCGATGGGAAGCTCCAGACCTCGCAGGATGGTGGCCATCTTTGACTACGACCCCAGAGAGAGCTCTCCTAATGCAGACATAGAGGTGACATTATTACTATGAGAAAAAAGCTCTATATACTTGTAAAGGGTGTAAAGCATGAGTGTAAAGTGCTGTTTGTCCAGGCTGAACTGACCTTCAGTGCGGGAGACATCATCTATGTGTTCGGAGACATGGACGATGACGGCTTCTACTATGTGAGTCTCTTTCATGCCTGTTTATCTGTCTGTCTGTTCGTTTATTGAGTCATGCTTTCAAATGATTAAATGTGATTAATCACATCTAAAATGAAAGGTTTTGTTTACACACGTACTGTATGCGTGCACTGTGTAGATTTATTACACAGATATAAGTACACACACATGCATGTATATATTTAGGAGAAATATATAGTTTTTATATTAAACATATAATACAATACAATAAATATTCTCCAAATGTATGCTGTATATTTGTGTGTTTATAAACATAATACAGATACACAATACACACATATATTAACAAAAACATTTATTTTGGGTGTGATTAATCATGATACATTTTTTGACAGAACTTACTTTAAAAGTAATTATTGAGTATTTTTACTGCTATTTTGGTTTTATTTCATATTTTAGTCGTATCTTAAGTTTTTCATCTAATATTTACATTTTATTTAGTTTCAGCTTTAGATTAGATAATTATTTAGCTATCATGACATTGTAGCTTCCTTTCCAGTTTCTGTATCTCTGTATTTCTGAACCCTTGAATGACTGAGCAGAGCAGAGCAGCAGTGCATGATGGGTCTATATGGTTTTCAGGGAGATCTCAATGGACACAAAGGCCTCGTGCCGTCCAACTTCCTGCAAGCTTTTCCAGAGACTGAAGAAGATGCTGCACAGACCGAGCACACGGTGACAGAGAGCCGCAGGGATTCACAGGTACGTGTGTGTGTGTGTGTGTGTTTACTGCATGCATTAATGTAGCTCATTGCATGTATTTTTTCATTCTGTTCTGTCCTTCACTGACTAACAGCATTCGTTTCTCCAGCTGTCTTTTGTTCTGCATGTCATCTTATGTGTGTTTGTTTTTATTTTTGCATGGTTTTCAGAAGCACAGGAGAGGTGTTCACTTTAAACAGTGACCGTAAGTGTTTCATAGACCTGCAGCAAACCCTCTCTAGCGTCTTAAGATCTAAAGACTGAGTCTGAGTCAATGCACATGCTCTTTATTTTGAAACTTGTATGTCTGTGAGTTTTTAAAGTACTGTAAAGGTTTAGAGATTCAATCATTGACAAAATCCAGTAAATCATTCCAAAATCTCTTATCTTCTACATTTAAAGTGATCGTTTTGTCAGTGTTAGAGACCAGTCTTATTTTTAGATGATTTATTATAGTTTTTAATAATATTTTGAATTACCTTTCATTTTAATGTCTAGTTTTAGTTCTAATAATTGTACATGCTTCTGTCATTTATATATTGCATTGTTACTATTTTCATTATTTTGTAGGTTTCAATTGTTCTGTCGCTTTTGTTAGAATTTTTATTTCCAGTTAGTCCTTTTAGTATTTTAATAGGATTATTATTTTTAGGTGAACTCTTTAAATGCATGATAAAGGAAAAACCTTATGGGCCTGTTTCCATGATAGGAATTAGATTAAGCCAGGACTAGAGCTTTGCTAATTTGGGACTTTTAGAATCATGTCTTACAAAAAAGCATTAACTGTGAGCATTTTAAGACCAAACAATGGCAATAGATAGATATTGATATCTCAGTGCAAGCTTTTTCCAGTTTAGACAGCTCTTGACATTTATTTTAATCTAGGACTAGTCTTAAACCCTGTCCAGGAAACTGCCCCGTTATGTTTTTGTAATGTAAGATGAATGCTGAAGTTTAAGATCATTCCAAACATTCAGTATTTCATATACACAGTTATAAATGTTTTTCGTCTTCCATATTTAATTTAATTTTAACTCCTATGTCTCTTACCAGAAAAAAATTAAGAAATTTTGTGTGGTTTTAATATGTAATTATTTTTTTTATACACCTCTATTCAAATTTTTATCGTACAGTATACACACGTCCTTTTAATCGTTTTATCATATTTTATTTACTTATGTTGTTTATATTTTATTTAGTAAAACTACCTGCCTACCTTCATCTTTCCTCTGTTTTTCTCCCAGGTGAGCCAGTCTGAGCATCTTGATCCCGTGAGCTCCTCTCAGCTAGACCTGACTCCACCGGCTCAGCCAGAACCGAACTCCAATCAGAAACCGACCCTGAGCTCGTCTCCACCCGTGACCCCTCCGTTCCCTGACACCTCCCTCCCCGAGAAGAAGAAGAAAGGTTTCTTCTCTAAGGGCAGGAAGCTCTTCAGAAAGCTGGGCTCTAGCAAGAAGGAATAGCTGTGAGCCTGAAGATCTGCAGATTGCACTTTTCCTCGTGTGTCGTGTCAGTTCGAGTGTGCGTCTGTCCCGTAGGAGAATCTTTGATATTAGCCATAATGATGCAGATTTACCAGCGCTTTCGTCTGTTCAGCAAAGAATCGCAATACTTGTGCAAATAGAGAAATGGCTTCGAACCCATTAAAGCTGTGACTAGAGCTCATGCCTGTTGAAAAGCTATAAAAATACTCCTTTGAAGAGTTAAAAGATAGCAACATATTCTAAATAAACGCTTAACTTCAATATAGCAGCATCTAGACATGAGTAACCACGTGCTAGTGTTCACAAACATCGTCCTCGGAGAGGCCGAGCACACTTGAAGGAGGTTTGTTGGCGTGATACTGATTCCAGGAATTCTGGGAAATAAAGCGAAGGAGGGTGACAAAATGATTTTTTTGTCACTATAAAAATATTTTGCACTACAAGTAGGGTCCAAGACTGCAGAACTGTGTCCCTTCACCCGTTTGGTGTTGCTGGTGTTATCCAGTTAATGCTAGAATAATACAAACCAGTACAGATGGAGCTGAACTCAAATCATTGCATATTAATTCATTCGTTGTTACCGGAGAAAGCCAGAATGATCACCGACTGGCTGAAAGCTTGTTATATCTATATCACAGTATTTTCTGCATTTTCAGACTATTTCGTTAAAATAGTGCTTTATTATATTATACACACAACTGTGTGCAAACCTGTTTCTGCCACTGAATCAGAAGAAAAAGGTCATTGCAGCTTTTTAGGTATTAAGACAGAATTGCAAGATGTTCACTTGAAATTGCAAGAAATAAAGTTGTTGTAACACAGTTGTAACACAGTTGTAACAAAAAAAAATTCTTGCAATCTTGCAGTTCTGGATTTTTCTCTCTACTTTGAGTATAAAAGCGTGAGATATAAAGTCCAGTTCTGAGGGGGCAAAAAGACTTTTCTTACAGTTCCTAACGAACAATTGCGACTTTATATCTCACAATTCTGAGAAGCAGTCATGTAAAGTCTGACTTACACATTTCTATCATGCAATTCTGAGAAAAATATCCGAATTGTGAGTTTTTGTATTCGGTTGTGGAACTGGGCTTCCACACATCTGTGCTCATGCAGGCAATCGATTACATATTTTTTCTCCTCATGCTTGCATTTTCTCGAAATAAACAAAACAACAGTACATATTTATAATCAATTCTAACTTCGTGACTTATGTCGTTTGCATGCTAAAATATGTTCTGTGTAAATGTAACACTGTGCGTCTGATGATGCACTGAAGCTTTTATTGTTCGTCATGAACTTTGTTTTAAGTTCTGCTTCGCCTTTTCTCAAACTCCCAGACGTGGAACTCACTCTACATTAATAATTCACGCCACACACAAACTTCTATCTGCATGAGCTTAACTCGTCTTGCTCAGTTCCTGATTTCTTTTCCTCCGTTTTAGGAGCGTGGTGACACACACAGACCACACACCCTTCAGCTTTACACTGCTGGTCTTACAGGGCTCACATGAAATCATTTCTCAGGTCTAACGTCGCTCATCAGTTTCGCGTCTTAAGTCAGCTCTTGCGCTTTTCAGACGAGACTGTCCAAACCACACAATCTTGCCAAACCTTGACGCGACCAATCCCAGAACGCCAGGCGTTTGCAGGGGGCGGAGCTAGAGAAGATAGAAGGTAGATGAAAACTTCTCGAATTGGCCGAGCAGAGTTGTGCTTTAGCATTTCTGTAGATTGCGTGTGTCATCAAACAAGCATCCTCCATCATTTCAAGGCTAGCGATGCGCTGTACAGCCCCAGTCAGGTGATTATTTTCCCCTCGCTGCACTATATAATCCAGACGCATGCTGTGATTCCTGCCACGGTGAAGCTGAGGAACGCACACATCTTACCATCCTAACCGTTGCTACTGCAAGTAGGCGTATCCTAGGCCATAATAACTACAAACTAGCCTTATAAGACCTCGATTAGTCTTAACTTCAAGTTTACTACAGCTGTGTTCGTAATGACTGCATGCACGATGGGTGTCCATCTATACTCGGCCTTATTTATTCTATTTATGTGTCGTAGTAGTTGCACGTAGCTTTGTTAGGCCGCTGGCGGAGGAGGAGCTCGGTGTATTTTTGTGATTCGAGGTATGATATTTTCATACAGCCAGAACGAGACTCTATTCTTGTGTGTATTCCTGAAGGATGTTTTTTTTGTACATTTTTTGTAATGCGTTTTTTGGAAACTCACCTGTAAATAAGGCTTCTTTTGGTAAAGTATTTTCCGGGTTTGTTTTGTGCATGTTTTGGGACAGTCACGCGGGCTTCTTGCTTTGTGGGGAAAGTCGTTGTGATTTACTTGAAGTGAATGACAAGACTTGTTGCAATATGGACTTTTTACAGAAATAAAGTATATTTTCACATAAAATGAGTTTCTGTTGTGATGGAGTGTCATTCAGATTATAGCATATTATATATTTTAGTATGTTTTTATCAATATAATTGGCTAGTAATTTGTGTATAATTTTTTGTACCTTTGGGGGATTTAATTAATTTTTCAGTTGAGGGTTTAGTTATTGTAGTACATCAGGTTAAACTAAATAAAAATGGGAAATATTATTGAGAAAAGTAACAAAGACATTTGTTTAATACATAAAACAAGTTTATAACATTTATTTAGTTTCAAGTAACAAACATTATTTTTATGTTTAATAAATAAAAGCATTTATTTAAATTTTTGACGGCTATTTTTTTATTGCAGTTTCAGTTATGTAACCAATAATGACCCTGAATCAACGACAAATGTTTTTTATTTGTTTCCGTTTTATTGAAGTTTGCATTCATCATACAAGACATTTTCAATGATTTTACAGCAACAGAAATGAGAGGAACCCGGCTTTATTTTCTGCAAGCATGCCGCCGTCTCATGTGGACGAGCATTGACACCATGAGACGTGCATGGCTTTTCGAAACGAGCCAGTTCCTCTTTTCTCTCTTTCCTGTGACTCTGCGTCGAGCGGTGTGAAGTTTCCCAGCAGCCAACAGTACACTCATCCATAAAGTAGGAAACACTACACTGTGGCGAGGGGTTTAGTAGTGCTTTCTACTTTATGGATGACTGCACTGTACATCCCAATGTCCAGGTGTCCAAGTCTCCTCTGATGAAACGCTGAAGATCTCAAACTCCTCCTTCACAGAAACACACACACATTTCCACTTCTGCACAGCTCGTGAACCGCACCCAAACTCTTGATGTTTGATTGATTGCTGTTCGAACATACCACATACTAAATGTTTAGCAAATTCATTAAACTAAATTATTAGGTGCATTATGACAAATACACTGCCACATGCATCTCGTTGAATTTTGGTAAAGTTTATACAGCAGTTTTGATTCAAATGTAGACATTTTATAAAAATAATGCGTCATTAGCAAATGCTAGCGACACAAGCGTCTTCATCACATCAGACGGCAGCCATTTTGATCAACATGAGTAAGCTTTTTATTTTAAAAGAAGATGAGTTTATTTATATTTATTGCAAAAACATTTCATCTATTTTGCTGGTTTTGCGTGGAAAAAAAGAAACTACAATAATAGAAAACAAATTCAATTTGCAGCACTTTTAGCAACTTGTTAAACAGGAACTGGTTCACGTACGTAACTTTTAAAAAATGTTCTTCAAATTGTCTGTTAATAAATAATACTGGAATGCAATTGACAATCTATTGCATTCTAGAAATCGATAAAAAAGGTAATTTTTGTAATGTTATGCATGCATCAAACGTTACAGTGCAAAACTGAAATATTCATGCATTCGTACATAAAGACGTATCATTATGTGTATTGATGACGAAACAAAAAAAAAAGTTAAAATAAATCGCTTTGTTTCTTGGCATTCCCAATATAACCATAACCATACATTACCCAACAAAACGTGTATTTTATGGCTCAATTCCATCCATACCTCTGTAGTTCAACCCCAGTAGTGCCACTCTTTCTTCTTCTCCAGTGTTCTTAGCAGAGTTCTTCAGACGTCTTCCTCTCCAGCCCAAGTAGAAATGGGCCTAAAACAGGAGAAGTGCTGGTATTTAACCCCCGCTCGTGACCACGTGGTTCTCAACCACACAGGAAGAGGCATAACAGTCACAGACTCACGCCTCTCTCTCATTCGCTGCTCTTTTTGACCCCCCGACTCATTTAAGCGTATGCTAATATCCACATATACAATATTCATGTATTCGCATTTCTTTGCCTTCTCGTGTTTTGAACATTTATTTTACAGGTGTTGTTTCATTAGAGACAGATCTCACAAAAATGGCTAGATTACCCAGTGGAAGTCATCCCCCAAACATTAATAAATAAATAATCAGTTACTCGCACTGAAGTTGATCCAAAGCGTTATTGTGGATCATAAAAAGATATTTTGGTAACTAGAAAGTTGATGGTCCGTATAGTGGGGGAAAAAATACAGTGGAAGTCAATGGGTACCGTCAGTTGTTTGGTTTAACGGCATTCTTCAGATTCTTTTGTCTTGTTTTATGTTCAGAAAAAGATAGAAACTCTTACAGGATTAGGGCAACTTGGTGAGTAAACGACAAAATTGTCATTTTTGGGTGAAGTATCCCTTTAAGAGTCTCAAATGCAAGTTTGTATGAATAAATGGTGGAAACGGTAAAAAGCGTGTCACTTTTTCTTGTCACTCACTGATGCCACTTTCACTAATATGCTCTAACCCTACTCAAGGATTTATTCATACAGACAATTTTATCCAAAGAAATGAGAAACAACAAGCAATTCATCCTAAAATACAAGTGATTCATCTCCATTACAAACGATTCATCTCAAAATACAAGCCGAAATACAAGTAATTCCTCTAAAAATATTGGTGATTCGTGTTTTAATACAATTGAATCATCTCTAAATAGAAATGATTCATTTTGAATACAAATGATTCATCTTTAAATACAAGTGATTCACCTTCAAATAAAAGCGGTTCATTTGAACAAACAAATGATTCATTTTAAAATACAACGGATTCATGTTCACATACAAACGACTCATTCTAAAGCACAAGTGATTCAAACCAAATATTTAAAACTGGGGCAGCAAACGTTCATGGAGAGTGTTTGAAACGAAGATTAAACTGAAGAGAAATGTGCTGATGACCATTTCCCGGTCAGCGTTCAGCCTTATCTTGCTTTCTGTTCTCCTGAGCTCTTTCGGTTTGTTCTCTCATTGCTTAACAGTTGCAACACGAGGGGAAACGCCAGAGAGCCAATCTCTTCAATCCCCATCAGAGGGAAGTCCACTATCAGCCGGTGTCTGACCAGATCAGATGAGTTATTAGTTCTGAAAGCCTGCTAAAATGAAGTAAAGTTGACTAAAAGAGGAGAAGGGCAGATCTGATGTGATCAGGCACAGGAAGGAGCCGTAAAGCGGCTCGAGCGTGTTATTTCCTGTGAGCAACACCTGCAAAGAACTGTGCATGCAGAAGTCTGACGAGCAGTTGCATGTAGTCTCTTATTTATTGTACAAAGCGTGTTGGTGTCGGATGTATTTTGATGATTGCATGCATGCATACTCTGTGGTTAAAGAGTCGATTAACGAGAGATGGAAATTGTCTGAATGTGATTTCTAGCCCAGATCACTGGAACACTGTGGTTTTTGGAAGGTCTGCTCTGTCACTTTTTGCGGTTATTGACATGCACATGATGCTGCAGGTTGAAATCAGCATAAACCACACACGGGTCTTCTCTTTCTTTATTGTATCTGAACAAGGGCATCAGATAGAGCCTGGGTTTGAAGGCCTGAGTGTTTATTTTCATACAGGGAACACCGGCCAGGTTTCAATTCCCCAGCTAACATTATCAGACCATTCAAAGTCTGTTTGCAACCATGACAACCTGACACAGTGAGAGCCGAGACGGGGATTTTTTTTTTTTTTTAAATGTGTGTGTGTGTGTGTGTGTGTGTGTGTGTGTGTGTGTGTTTGAGGTCAGAGCAGCATGGTTTTTCAACAATTATAAAAAGCAGAGTGGAAAAAGGTGTGGTGAGAGAGATGTGATCTGAAGTTGACTCTCGTCTCGTTAGGTTTCGCTATGACACATTTACCCGCCAGTTTCAATGCTTTGTCTTTTAAAAGAGGAAAAAGTATTGAGAATGTAATGTTTGAAAAAAAACACATATTTAATATGCAATACATATTAATATTTTTTTAAGAGCAAATACTTGGATGTATATTAAATATATTTAAATATTAAGATATTTTATGTTAAAAGTAAGCATTCAAAATATTAATTTGAAATGTATAAAACTATGCTGTGCATCCGCGTGCGTGCTTAAATATGTTTACATTTTAATTTCCTTTTTCTGAATATTCAAGACTGATTCCATCTATTTAGTTTTAAGAATTTATTTTTAATAAAAGATTTATTTCATTTGTCTTAGCAGAGATAGCTAAAGTAATATATATATATATATATTTTTTTTTTTTTAATTTATATTAATTCATTTATTTATTTACAATAATATTTATTTATTTGTTTTTTGCTAAAATAGATTTAAAAATGGGTTTTATTTGAATTTGTATACAGTAAATTATTATTTTAATGTTTTATTTATTAGTAAAATTCTTTATATTTAATTTCAGTTTTATAATGTTTATTATTTAAAATGACTAAAAGGATTTTAGTGGTTTTATTTTTAGGAAACTGTAATAACTCTGTAACAAATATGACTAGTTAAGACTTTGAAAAGGGAAGTTTTATCTAGTCACGTCAAAGAGTATTTTACTACCCATGAGAAGGGCTAATGAGAAGCACAACAATGTTTGTATGCAATTTAAAGTCGGTCTTGATTGAATCTGCACTTTCATATTTAGACGCCACATATCAAGCAGGTAAAACAATCATGAGGCTAAAGAGAAGCAGCTATTTTGTCTTTTTCCCCCTCATAACTCGAAGAGAAGGAGGAAAACACAAGTTAACCGAGAGTTTGTCTGTTGCCACATTCTCAAGGCTGCTGAAGTCTAATTGTGTCACAGACATCTTCCTGAAGGCAATATAGAAGCACCAATTAAAAATAGATCCTCTTTGTAGGTGTTTCAGCATCAATGTAAAATGAAACCTCTATTTTGAGTGCATAATTTCCACAGAGAGTAAATGTAAAACTGCTCTGGTTAGTGTTAACCAATACCACTCATTCACTCTATGTAACCTTTTAAACAGTACTTGAATGCCAGTTCATTATTCGTGATCCATTTAATTCCAGATGGATGCTGAACAGTTGTTTGACATGAAATGAGTTCACAAGAGTTTCTTCAGTGTTTATTAACAAATCTAAACACGATTGAGTTTCAGATGTTACATTTCTAGACGTACTGCATGAGTGTTTCTGCTTATGTTGATTCTCACACCTGTGGTTGCAGGTTAACGTATAGATCTGAACAGGAAGTGACCTGTGCTCGTGCTGGAAGCTGATTGGCTGTCTGCGAGGGGGTTCTGTCCAGACTGATAGACCTTATCTGGTTCGGCACCAGCTTCCCCTCCCCTGCTCTCCTCCCGTGTCTTTGTTCCCTTCATTCGTCTTAACTGTCCTCAAGAAGACCGCTGACCAGTGTTTTGCAAACGATGGCGTCACCGTTTGTTACTTCCTCTGGTTTTAAAATATGACTCCGAGGCGCTGTGTGCGTGAGAGAGAGAAAGAGAATGGCTATGAACATCTATGAGTGGTGTTTACTAAAGCAGAGAAGGGTGAAGCTGTTATACATGACGCAGCACACTCTTCTTCTGTTTCACAGCAGCTGATTTTCAAGAATTTCATTCAAATGAAGATCCAGAATATTACAAAATCATTTGCAAGGCTTATCCTGGAAATATAGACATATATCATTTAATCTTAGTTTTTTATTACATTATTACAAAGCTATTACAAAATAATTAGTATGTCCTTTTTTAGCCAGAATATTACAAAATCATTTAACATTACAAAATAATTCTTTTTTTTAGCCTGAATATTCATTCAATATTACAAAATACTTTGCAAGTGTCTTGTTTTTTTCAGTCAGAATATTACAAAATCATTTAATAAAACAAAATAATTGACACTTAAAGTGAGCAGTTACTTTGCTGAGCGATCAGATGCACTCTTTTATTTTTAACCTGCTGAAACACAAGTAATATGCACAGTAAAAATCACTTTTCTCTTCCATGCAAAAACCACTCAGACAACCCACACAGAGAGATAAGTTTTCTTCACTCGCATTCATTGAATCATTCATCTGCACTCAATCGTGTGCATGTCTCCAAATATGGCCATAGAAGGAACTGGCCAATAGCAGGACTGTGTCATGATGAGGTCACACATGACGACTTTAAACTGAAGACTGTGACTGAAACACTCCGAGATCCTGCTGCTGACCAACTCTCTCTCTGTGTGTGTGTGTGTGTGTGTGTTTCTTCTGGAGGATGTGATGCAACATAATATGATTAATGTGTTCTGATTGACTGGTTAAGTGACGGTTTAGTCTGCAGGATTGATGGAGTAAAGATTCAATCATCGTTGACTAGCTGAGATCACTGCACTAAATAAATGCCTTTAGGTTTCTAATGTTCTGAGTGAAGAAGTCAGTCCTACACCACGTTTCTTTCCATGTAGAGATCAATATAACACTCAGATAGAGCGCAAAAAGGATCTTTTTTTATTTCAATGAAATGAATGCACTATATGTTTGTTTGATAAACAGTAGTGTAAAACATTAGTATGCACAAACAAAACAATCTGATTTATTAATAATGTATTTACTGAGTTTGCTCGTTTAAAAACACATTAAGCATTTTGCTTATAATAGTTTGTTAGGGGAGGACGATTAATCACGATTAAGTTTTAAAATATACTTCTACACTGCAATAATTTCACATTCAATCTTCAA
This sequence comes from Enteromius viviparus, assembly GCA_032353835.1. NCBI lineage: Eukaryota > Metazoa > Chordata > Actinopteri > Cypriniformes > Cyprinidae > Enteromius > Enteromius viviparus. The sequence goes on from JAUCNO010001476.1 coordinate 2,138,449, forward strand.
ATCAATGCACTAAGACAGTAGATTTTAATACTTTTTCAGTGGCATCTTGTTTATGAGTATCACTGTCATTGACTTACAGCCGTTCAGTAAAACTTAAAGCTGTCAGTTTGAAGAATAAATATAATAATAATTTTTTATAATTGAAATAAACTTTCAACTATAGCGTGGCTATAAGCCCTATGCATCGTTAAGGTTTCACTTCCACCATGACTAAGCTGGTTAATGTGGCGTTTATTTGAAATAATCTTATGAGTTGTTGAGTCTCTGCGTTCGTGGGAAAGCAATAAAACATCTGAAGACTTGTTGTAATTCAAGGCAAAGCAAAAAAAAAACATTTTCGAATATTAATATAAAATGTGTTTATTCTACAGTTCATTTTACTATAAATTGTAGCTACACTACGATTGTAAAATACAGTAAATTAATCTTCGTGCTGACATTTAATGTCTCATTTAGCGTCTTATCAACTGTCTTTTTTAAGAAACGTAAGAGTTTAAAACAGTCACGAGTGGGGTGTAGCTGGTGGGTTTTATGTCGTAGAGTAAAAGATGAAAGTATATTGAGCTTGTGTGAACCACGGACCTTACTGTATGGAAGACATTCTACTGTTAATTGCATTAAATATTTGTTAAACTGAAAATCATAAATGGTCTGCGTTAATGCACTAATTTTGAGACTAATGTGTTTACTGAAACACAAGCTACGTAAAGCATTAGTACGTCCCTCTCACAGTGCTGTTTGTGCTCAAACATTAAATTATGTTTTATTAAGGAAAATGTATTGTTATCGTATTATTGCTCATCCCTAAACATCAAAAATACTTATGGGTTTTGAAAATAAATGATCTTATAGATTTGGAGAGACAAGATATTTGGTAGATTATTGCTGACGTGGGGGGAGGGGTGTAAAAGTCCCTGAAGTTAACGTTTATTAGGCCTAATATAAAAACTGCATAAAATACTATTTGTAAATTTGATATGAAATACACTATATTACCAAAAGTATTCGCTCACCTGCCTTTACTCATTCTATGAACTGAAGTGCCATCCCATTCCTAA
>JAUCNO010001476.1:2139606-2168566 GCA_032353835.1 Enteromius viviparus
CACTTTCTAAGTTGCTTTTGCCTCTTTAGGACTAATTGCTTGCTGTTTCCCCACTTGTACGTCGCTTTGGATAAAAGGGTCCGCTAAATGAATAAATGTAAATGTAAATGTAGTTGCTTATTATTTATGAATAGAACAGATTTGCTAGTCGATTATATTAACCTTGCAGCACTTTCTGTTATTATATTATTATATTCGTCTGAATGGCAAATCGTCCTCCTCATCAGAACACAAACTGATTTTCACTGGTTTGATCATTTAATCTCTGATTTATGAAGCACATTAATACTCGTCAAACTGGGGTCAGTAAGATATTTTATGATTTTTAAAGATTTCTGAAAGGATCATGTGGAACTGAAGACTGGAGTAATGATGCTTTGTATCTCAGGAATAAATTACATTTTAAAATATATTCACACAGATAACAGTTATTTTAAATTGAAATAATATTTCACAATATTAATATTAAATGCAACCTTGATGAGCAGAAGAAACATCTTTAAGACCATTAAATATATTACTGACCCCACATTTTCTTATCTTACTGTATCTTACAGTAAACTTACCTAATGTTTCGAGTGAAAACTCTTATTTTGAAATGACGCAGGCCAAGTTTATGCTATTTGATTTATATCAGTTTATTATTTTCTATTATTATGATATTTTACGTCGCACTATTTTATGTTTGTTTGTGGCCTATTTATTACATTTGCGTTGAAAAATGTGTCTTACGCGTAGCGATCCGCAGTTCTGGTGGGTGTGGACGGGGACTTTTATTATGAAGTGTCTGTGGCGCTAGTCTGATAGCGGAAGTTCTTGCCGCTCTTAGCTGCAGTTTCAGGCGGATCCCGTCAGCGTCTGATCCCAAACTTTCTGTCAAACCCGAAAAACACAAGAAACCCGGTGAGTGATCAGCCGACCTGCTTAACACATCCGTTAAACATGTGAGGGAATGAAATAACACCCGCAGCGCAGGCGCGGGACAGTTTACGAGCGCAGGCCTAACGTTATAATACAGTCTCTCTCTTTCTTTCTCTTTCTGTGTGTTTGTGTGCTTCAGGTGACATGGGGGATAAGGAGTTGATGTGGGCCCTGAAGAATGGAGATCTGGATGAGGTGAAGGCTCTGCTGGTGAAGGTGAGAAACACACACACTTCATGTCATCACATATATCCACAAACGAGTCCAAACAGGCCTGACAGCTCCTGAAGGTTTAGAGACCCTTACAATACAGCTCTGAGATATCTATATCTATATATCTATATCAAGGCTCTGATTCCTATAGTCACATGCTGAGGCACTGCATGAGCTTCATTGCGGTACCTTGGTGCCAAAACAAAAGTTCGCCATTACCATGGTATGTTCCAGAAACCTGTATAATGTCATGCTGCTTGACTGTTAAAGCAACAGGTGAATGTTTTCTAGAAGATTTTCCATCTGGGCCGTGTTTGAACCTGTAAAACAACAGCTAGTTTGTTATTAAAGTCAACATGAAATGCTTCACCACCTATTTTATTTTAGTGGTGTGATGTATTTATTAGGAAAATGATGAAGTACCTGAGTAGTTGTGCATTTTTTCTATCGATTCTATCGATCTGTTGTGAAATATTTTCTTCGTAGTTCTCTCTTCAAGCAGTCACAAATGTGATTTGATTGCAGTGAGTTATTTTAGGTGTCCAGATACACATGATCATGACAGGATTTTAAATTTAAAGTTAATGTTACAGTAAAAGAGCAGCGGCAGGCTGTATATTATTAGAGTCAACACGAAATACGGTTCATGTTGCATTTTAGTAACGTGATGTACTCATTAAGCGACTAGTGCTGGTGCGTTAATGTGTGTATGTTAGGTTTAGTAGTTCTTCTCTTATTAAAGGCTTATCAGCACTAACTTTTGCTCCTGAAGCGCTATCCAATAGTAAAATAGGAACTGGAGATAGAAAGTTGTTTCAACAGGTTATGAAGACAAAAGTGTTTGTCTTTGCGATGATGACTTGATCACATTTCAGAGCCTCCTAAAACATTGTCCATGGACATTTTTGTTAACGTTAAAATCGATAGGTGAGTGTTTTATTTCCAAAATGGCGTCAGTCACTTTCTTTTCTGATAATAGTACACTGTTGAAGTGTTTAGTAAATAGCAGGGTTTATAAATACAGTAATCATGCAGTACCGTGGTGTTATCCTAATAGGTTTGCTCTGTGCTGTCGTTGTTAACCGTTTAAAGACGCTCAGCTAATGCACTGGACTGTAGGTCATCTGTTAAGTGTGTATCCTGTGTCACAATATCACCTTGTGTAACTATATACACTCTCCCCACACACACACACACACACACACGCAGACCTCAGAAGAGTGCATGTGTGTGCTGAATAATGGCTTGTGTCCTGGAGTTCCTCCTGCTCCTCTGATATAAAGGGAGTGTGTGTGTGTGTGTGTGTGTGGTTTGAGGATGTGGGCAGGAAACCGCAGGTGCTTTGAGCTCCTGCATCTGAATGGGTTCAACGCTTCAGCCTCAGAATATCGCACCTTCATCACTTCAGCCATCAGATGAGATCACCTGATCTGGAGTCGCTCGCTCAGTGTTTTGTCATCTGTTGTGTGCGGTGGGGGTATGTTTAGCTCAGCGGTTTACCTCAGTTCTCACTCGCAGCAGGTTCACATGATGGTTTTCTGTGTGAATGTGCCCATCATCAGACTGAAGGAATAAAAGCCTTGAGGATCGTGGTAGACACATGGAGTGATTCTTACTAGTGCTGGGCAATTAATAATACTGCTAAATAATTAAAATATAATATATTTCGTGTGTGTGTGTTAATGTATACATAATAATTACACACAATATATTATGTCAGAGTTCCAGACAAAAAAAATCAATTAAGAAGCCATTTTTATTCTGAGATGCATTGCAGTATTATATGAAGCTCATGCATTCACAGAACACAGCATTAGAAGCACCTTTACTCACACGTCTCCGTCACTTTGCTCGCTCTCAGAGATGATGCGCATCGTTTCAGTTTAATATGTGAACATAACAAAATACGTGAATCCAAAACGAGCAAGTAAAAAATGCATTACTTGCAAATCATAACTTGGCGACCGCAGCAAACACTTCACTGCAAATTAATATATTTGGTCACAGTCTGGAGCCCTGTATTATGTACACAAAAGACTTTTATTTTATATGCAGCACTAATAATTGCATGAGGTTAGTGGTAAGAAAGTTTAAAAATGACCAAATGTTGAGTAAAAGCTGTGCTTCCTTTAAAAATATATTTATTTTATGATAGATGACTTGAAATGATCAGGTGATTGTGTTGTGATTTATTTTAATATTTTATTTATAATGCAGTCATGTCTGTTTTGGGATAAGTGAACGAAACAAATTGCTACTAAATTACATTATTAAAATTATAATACTTAAATTCTTTATGAATTGTATAATAACATCAACAACATATAGTTGATTATATTTCCAATAAAACGTATTGCTACATATTGAATGATTTTTATTGTTATTAAAAATAATTGTATTACTACTATTAATTAATACAAATATAAAACTATTTATTAAATTATATTTAAGTATATAATATTATTTAATATCCAATATTATTATAATAAAGTATCCTGAAATATATGAAAATATTTGAAAGTTTACATTCAATATTAAATAATATTGAATAATCAATATTATTTAACGATAAACCTTAACCCCATTATATAATAGCCTTCTTTTCTATTGGTACCTCAGGAGGGACATAGGAATGCTAGGGGATTCATTTAATATTATTATAAAAAAATAAATATCAATTCTGAAAATAAATATTATTTTTGAATAATTAATGATGAATCCTGACCCCATTAGATAATGTAATTCAATATTATTATATACATCAGTTATTTTATAATAATGACCTGTTTCTATGATTGTATTGAGTAGTTAAACATGATCCTCTGTTCAGCTGTGTGTGTGTGTGTGTGTGCAGGCCGAGGATGTGAACAGGACTCTGGAGGGAGGCCGAAAGCCGCTTCATTACGCTGCAGACTGCGGTCAGACTGAGATGCTGGAGTTTCTGCTGTCTAAAGGAGCCGATGTCAACGTAACTGTCCCCTCGCTCTTACTCTGTGTGTGTGTGTGTGTAGATGAGTATCTGCTCCATGTAAATGTAAATGTAAATGTTTAGCGTGTGGAGTCCCACACACCTGATAGCATCGAACCGTCAGCCTCTCTTCACTTCTGCTAAATTCAAGTTTAGAAAACAGTTATTTGAAACAGGAGCAGTATTTTTACAACGTTGCTGTTTTTACTGTGATTTGAATCAAATACATGTAGCTTGTTGAGCAGAAGTGAAATCTAGTGAAATACTACAAAACAGCATCGTATTATGAAATGATTAACTGCAAAATCTGAATTATAATAGAAAAATAAGATAATATTATAGAAACTAATATTATAATATTTACTGTATTTCTTATCCTTGTGTTTTTTGGCCATGAACAAATCCTGGCATTAAATAAGAACATACTACTGCTAATAAATATTTTAGTACATCAAGTTAATCTAAATAAAAATGTATTGCTCATATGTAACTATCAATTAAACTTCTTTATTTAACTGTAATTGAATGAAAGCACATGTTTTCTTCAGACGGTGTGTTTCTAGCGTCTCTATCGTTCGATCTCTGTCCCATCCTCTCCAGGGCAGAAGGAAACCGGTTCCCTGCGAGCGATAAGAGACTTCTGAAGACGCCAGATAACCCAGCATGCATCTCTCTCCGTCTGATTCATGGATGCTGTGTTTAACCATAATTACTCTGATGTGCTCAGGGCTTCTGAATCCTGCTATGTTTCTCTCGACAGGCTCCAGATAAACACGGCATCACTCCGCTGCTGTCTGCCACTTACGAGGGTCATGTGACCTGCGTCAGGATTCTCCTAGAAAAGGTAGAGATGCATTCACGTGTCCTCCCGCTCTGTGTGTGTGATACAGGTGGGCGGCTGAGCCAAGTCTTATATCACAGTATGATATAATAGATGAAGGTAACACTATAAATCACAATTTTCCATCTAAAAATGATTTGTTTATTAAATAAAGTAATTATATCAACAGTCGATTCACATTACCAAACACTCGATTTCAAAACAAAAGTCTCACATATTAGATAATAAAACTATTATATACTATAAAGTGATTTTATATGCATAGAAAGCACTTGAAATGGAATTAAACCTTTGTTTTTAAGGTTTTAAATATGTTTTTGGAGAATAAAATGTCAAAGTTTGGTTGAAATAATATTGTCATTCAGTGTAACACAATATTAATGTAAAGATTTAACAACATGCTTATTCTGACGTGTGCATATTAAAATATATAAAAGAATAAGGAAGCAAATTACATTTTAGTGTGTTTTAAATGAGTAAAAAAATATTGTTGACAAATGGGTAAAACCTAGGATGGAGACAAATTTAATAACTTCTTTAGCTGGATATTCATAAACAATTATTTAGGGATTAATTATCAATGTATTTGTGTGCATATTAAGAATTGTCCCAAAGTTGTATATCGTATATTATTTGTTGAGGAATTGTAATTTATTAATCAAAAAATAATATATATATATATATATATATTTAATTTAATAAATGGATATTAATTTAATCATATTATTTAACAATAAAAAAAATATATATATACTGCAATTAGGTTATTTTGACTAGGTTATAAAATAACTTTTAAAAAATCCACACAGTAAAAGCTTGATTTTTGAACATGAAAAAACCTGACTTATCTGTTTTTGCTAATAAACTCTTCTAATTAAATGAATAATGTTTAAAGCAATTGATTATATTTAACATTTTAATTTAATATTTAAAAATAAATAATTTCACAATTTAATTTTCATCAATGTAAATAATAGTTATCTAAATAAAGGCTGAATGCTTGTAAATAAACAGTAGCCAGTATAAACACAGCTATGACATGCATCAGTGGTAATCTGTATTAAAGTGGCTCATCTGGACTAAGATCACGTGATGGTGTTGTTTAGGAGGTGTGGGGCTCTGAATGTCCAGGTGTGAGTGTAAGCGCTCAGGATCTGTGCTGGCGGTGCGTTTCTGTGTATTGTGTCAGAGAAAGAGCTTTTTGTTTGTGGGTTTTAGAGCTGTGACGTCAGCAGGGTCAGAAGGGGTTATATAACGCTGCACATTCTTCGCTCACGACGTCCAGCAAGAGTCTCTGCAGGAGCTGATCAGGCCAATATTTTCACTTGTTCTCGCTCAAATCCCCTTCGGATCACTTTCTGGTGACGTCCTGCTGTGACTCAGGAACATACTGAAGGCTTGTTTAATTGTGAATATAAATATGTTCCCTATGATTTGTTTTTTAGATGAAGGCTTAAAACATTAATATGTAATATAATTATATCATATATATATTTAAAAAAATCTAATTTGCTCAATTTATTTTATTTATTTTTTCTTATATTTAATATATTTCTAAATGTAAATGTCTATCCTTTTCTCCATTACTTGTACATTATTTCTAAATTAAATTAAATGTGACAAAAAATATATAATAAAATGAAAAATAATAAAAGCATTAAGCTAATATTATTTATTTTTCTTTTAATAATTAGAAAATATGAAAAGTCTTTCATCACTGTCTTACATGAAGTAATAAGTTTCAAATCATAGCTTTTCATAAAGATCTGTGATTGTTATCTGCCAAGTTATTTCCAGACTGAGCAAGGTTATTTTTCTGGATGGTCCTTTTCTGTTTCTGTGGAATTGTTCTCTCACAGGATTGTGGGAGTTGGGTTCACAGCATGATGCAGTTCACACCGAGATCAGTCTCTAATAATAATTCAATCTTTTAATCTGAGAAACTCAAATAACACATGACGACTGTTTCTGAAGAGCTCTTTTCTAGTGGTTTACACTAGACATCAGGGCATTGGTAAATAACTATATGTTATTAGAAAATAAATATAATAAATAAATCTAAAAATCTTATTTAATTGCATCTCATTGCCAACGCAACATTTCTGAGTTTAATTAAAAATGATGATGCACTGAAATTACCTTAAATCTAATGAAATTTAAAAAAAACATTAAAATAAAAAATATATTAAAACAATAAATAAATCTATCGATGAGCTTGAAAAGCCAAAAGTTTGAATTTTTAGGGAAAAAAATCTTAAATGTCTTATTTAATTTGAATTTTACGTTTTAGCAATGATTGTTAGCTTGCTAGAAACAAACGGAAAACAAAGAGATGAATCTGGAGATGTGTTTTCTATTCACCTCCTTCACTTTCCCTCTCTGATGCTGGTAAGAGTCACATGACTGACACGGACAGAAGGAGTGATAGAAAAGCACTTCCTCTTGTTTTTTTTTTTTTGGTTGTCAGATGCTCTGAACAGGAAGTAAAACTTCCATAACTACCACCATCAGAATCATCTCATTCATTTGATTCTTTGCCAAGTCTCACTAAGGTCATGCTTCATTTTAGTTTCCTATGATGATTCCTAAAATGACTGCTGTACCTTTAAGATCTGGCTAACCTCTTTGCATATAAACGAGCAACAACCCAACAATTTCCTGAATACTCAATAGATGCTGATGCAAATCAAAGTACTGAAATATCTAAAACAAAGATCAACTGACACAAAGTAAAAGTCATTAAAAAACTATGTAGACATTTTTAACCTGTTGAAGTTTGGGCTGAAATCAGTCATAAAAATGTTTTCAATTAAGAGCTAAAATAACTAAATATAGTGCTGTCAAATGATTCAATTATATCCCAAATAAAAGTGTTTATGTGAGATATATGTGTTTTGTGTATATACACACAATGTACGTTTAAAACTATATTATATTGTATATAAATATATTTAATATACAAGCAATAAAATAAAGTTTTTTTTAGAAATATATACATGCATATGTCTTTTATATAAATGATAAATATACAACAAAGCTAAACTAAAAAAAATAAACTAAAAATTGCTTTTAATTATCAGTTTTGTTAATTATATATGAAACAATAAATGTTTCATTCTGTTGGTACTCTTAAAGTTCATTTTAAGTTTGTTTTAAATTTCTATTATATCTTACAACAACTTTCACTGAGATTCAATTATTATATGGTTAATTCATCTGAAATCAAAGCGCTGTATCTTTAAGATCTCGATCTGTAAATGAGCTCTGTGATTGGCTAATCTCTTTGCATATTAAATGAGCCGCAGCTGAATGCCCAGTAGGTGTTGATATGCAAATGATATGCTAATAAAGCCAGGGGGTAGTTCGAGGAGATGATTAGTCAGACTTTTGTTAACACTGATATGGTTCTGTGTTGAGTTTAGTATCGTGAGCTTCTACCCAGCATGCATCATTCAGTGCAGGGAACAAACGGCAAGCAAAACAGGCGTTTATTATGCACTGGGAGATGTGAAAGTAAAGAATGAAGCGGTGTGTGTCGGTCAGGGTGAATGAGGAAATCGATGGCTCTTCAGATGTTTGATGGCCTTGGGTTGGGGCTCTGAACGCTGGCGGCTCTGACCTGTGTGTGAAGAGGAATCATTCAGAGCGGATCAATACTCCGCATCGATCGGCCCGGAGGATATAATATTCTGTAAAGGGCGGCTGGTGTTCGAGGGGCCCCTGTAGATTATGCATGAGCGCGGCAGTAATCAGCTCTGATTGGTCCGGTGGAGGCTAATCTGCTGTAAATTGTTCTTTATTTCTTGAATAATGTGGTGTTGAGCTTTGACTAACTGCAGGAAGTCCGTTCACACACAGAACAGGAACATCAATATTTTAGTGCTCGTTTGACTCTGAAGTGTGGATTTTTGATCTGCCGAATTGTTTTTGGTGTAAGATTTTCACAGTTTATCACGAAAAAGTTTACAATTTCAACATGATGATTATGAATATCGTTTTAGTTGTAATTTCTTTTGTGTAGCTTTTCTCAAGTTATTGGTAATAATAATAAAGTCATATTGATGTACGGTATGATGAAAAATGTTTTGGACCCATTTTGCAACAAACACTTTGCTATGAAAGCACGGGATTTATTTGAATGGATAATAAATATTAGTTTTCAAATTTAAATTTAATTTAAAATTAAACTATTATGCTGATGATTATACTAAATTGTTAACGTATTATGATACTTTTATTGTCGTTTTTGTGTAGTAGTCCCAATAATAATATTTAATAATAAAAATAATTAATATTCAAATATTTATTTATTTATTATTTATTTAAATTGTGTTTTAATTTATGTATTCACTTATAAGTAGTCTTAGTAATAGCAATGATAATAATAATAGGCATATTAATATATTATAAACAGTACAGTATACAGTAAAAAAAATCTTCAAAAATAAAATTTTTTACAAAAACATCTTCTATAATTTGACGATTGAATAACATTTATATTAAATATGCATTTATAAGTTAATAATTTTGTTTATAGATTTATATTATATGCTATAAATACTACTATTTACAGATTATATTTTTTTGATATGAATAATAAAAATTTGATGAAATTTTGACAATGAATGTATTCATTAATAATCTAAAAATAATTCTGTTTAGTAATGTTTGTCTGAATTGCGCAGGCCGACACATACCTGGGGATATCTTTCTTGTGTCACAATCACTCTTACTACAAACAAATCACAGAAAAATGATTTTGTAACATTATTTTTTCAGTTAATAACATGTCTTGCTGCATAGTGTTGTGTAATATTGTGTGTGTGTGTTAGAGTAGTTTGGTCTTGAAGCACCGCAGTGTTGTGTAAGTGTGTCTCAATCGCGTCTCAGCTCTTGGACACACACACACACACACACACACTGCATGTGAACCTGGGGGCTTATAAGGATGAATGTTTCTGCTGCAGGACTTGTTTAATCAGTGTGTGTGTGTGTTTTCCTTCAGGGTGCTGATAAGGAACGGAAAGGTCCGGACGGTCTCAGTGCATTCGAGGCGGCCGAGAGCGAGGCCATTAAAGATCTACTGAAGTGAGTCGGATGCTGCCGGCAGCGGAGAGGTTCTGACCACAGCCACTGGATCCAGCAAACACACACACACCTCTCTGTCTCTGCCCGCTGGCTGCTATAGCTCCTTTAAGGTTCCTTTTGTTTTGTTTTCTTCCATGACCTTTTTATTTTATTTGGGGGAGGTGCTTAATTCCCCCTCTAGTTGATCGGAGTCAGCCATTGGCTGATGGACCTGTCACTCATGCCTTCCATCAGGACCAATGGGAACGCCTGTCTAGCACCACTAAACATGGACTTTAGAGTTCAGACTGCAGCGAGTGATGAGTGTATGACTGTTAGTTCAGATGGAGTGGTTTGTATAGTTCTCCCTCTTTCAGCTCAAACACATTCCCATCACGTTAGATGCTCAAGAACAAATATTGCAGATGCTTGAATGGTTCTGCTGACGCACGTTTGCTTCTGTGCTCCTTTCAATTTGTGGTGTTGTGGCAAAAATAAATGAATTCTCAGCTTCTGTGAGCTTTTTAGAGTGTTAAACAGGTCTCTCTCTCTCTCTCTCTCACTCCTGAGCTCTCACCCTCTCCAGATACTCACTCTTTTAGGTCCTCTCTCTCTCTCTCTCTCTCTCTCTCTCTTTCTATTTTTCTGCATGATGGTGTTTGAGCTTTTCAGTACAGTCTTGATCTAAAATTCACATCGATTAGCAAATCAACGTTTTAAAGATCCATATCTGGCATTGTTGTGAAAGTCCGTTTGAAAACAAAAAAACAAATAAAACCGTTTCAAATGATCCGTTTGATTTTGTCACATTTGTAAAGTTTCAAATGATGAAGAGTTTTAAAGAAATGAATATGTTGTGTGTGTGTATATTATGTTATATTATACTCACACACAAATGCCTGCATGTATACATTTCAGATTCAGATCATTTCCGACATACATTATACATTAAAATCTGTACAAGTACAATTTGTTTGACCAATATATATTATTATGTATTACTATTTAATACCTTTATATCAAGTATGCTTTAATAAGATATTAATTTATGATTTTTGAATAATATTAAAATATTTTATTAACATTATATATATTATTTGTATTATTTAAGCTAGATATACACAGTGAAGTCAATAAGTATTTGATCACGCTGTGAGTTAGAAGTTCTCTTACTTAGAAATCATGGAGGGGTCTACAATTTTCAATCTCTAGATCTTCTCTAGATCTGTGAGGTTTCGGGGCTGTCGCTGAGCAACACAGAGTTTCAGCTCCCTCCAAAGGTTTTCAATTGGATTTAGTTCTGGAGACTGGCTAGATCACTCCAGAATCTTGATATGCTTCTTAAGGAGCTTTGGGTCTTTGTCATGTTGGAAGACCTAGCCACGACTCATCTTTAATGCTCTGACTGAGGGAAGGAGGTCCAATATGTCATAATACATGTCCCCGTTCATCCTCTTCTTAATACAGTGCAGTCGTCCTGTCCCCAGTGCAGAGAAACACCCCCAGAGCTGATGCTTCACTGTAGGGATGGTGTTATTGAGATGATACTCATCATTCTTCTTCCTCCAAACACGGCGAATGGAGTTAAGACCAAAAAGTTCTACTTTGGTCTCATCTGACCACAGGACTTCCTCCCATAACTCCTCTGGATCATCCAGATGGTCACTGGCAAACTTCAGACGGTCTGGACATGGGCTGACTTAAGCAGGGGAAGATTTCAAACCATGAGGTCTTAGTGTATTACAGATAGCCTTGGAAACGATGGTCCCAGCTCTCTTCACAGCATTGACCAGCTCCTCTCGTGTAGTTCTGGGCTGATTCTTCACTATTCTTAGCATCACTGATACCCCCCGAGGAGAGATCTTCCGAGGGACATTGACTGTCATCATTAGCCTCTTCCATTTTCTGACAATTGCTCTAACAGTTGCTCTTTTTTTCACCAAAGCTGCTTAGCTCTTTCCAGCTTTGTGAAGGTCTACAATTTAGTCTCTTGTGTCTTTTGAAAGCTCTTTGGTTTTGTCCATGTTGCTACTTAGACTTTGGCTGATTGTGGGGAGCGCAGGTGTCTTTATGACAGCTAACGACCTCAAACAGGTGCTACTTATTGTAGCTGGACTATTTAGCAGAATAACAGGTCTTTGAGGGTCAGAAATCTGGCTGATAAGCAAGTGATCAAATACTTATCTGACACAGTAATTCCCAAATAAATTGTTAAAAAATCATATAATGTGATTTCTGGATTTTTCTTTTTAGATTCTGTCTCTCAGTGGAGATGCATCTGTGCTGAACATTGTAGACCCCTCCATGATTTCTAAGTAAGAGAACTTGCAAAATCACAGGGTGATCAAATACTAATTGACCTGTGTGTATATATATATATATATATATATATTTTTTTTTTTTTTTTTTTTTTTTGTATGTTGTATGTATAGCAAGTCTTAGGAAATTTCCTAACATTCTGATGGACTGAAAAAAAAAAAGTTTGAAAACGACTGAACAGCACTAGGGGGTTAAATATTGAAACAGGCGTGAAGTTTTTGGTAGTTTTTGTACAGTAGAAAGTGACTCTTGTTTTTAATCAGGTCAATCTGAGTTTGACGAAGCTCATGAGACTCAACGGTTGATCTTAAAACAGGAAGCTGATGTGGATCTGAGCTTCAAATCTCTTTCATTTGATTATCAATGAAGCTTATAAACTCAGCTTTGTTTTTTAAACTCATCATGAGGGTTTTCATGCTTGAGCTCCTTTCAGTTCGCTTTTAAACGATCAAAACAAGTTCTAGTAGCTCGTAACACAAAATAAACAAAACAAATCAAGAGCATGTGACCACAAAGACAAGTCTATTATAGAATTATATTTAAGCTAGAACTCTAGAGTTTCTTATATATACGTGAGCTATATGGAAATGGTTTTCGGTCGTGTGCTGACTTGCTGGTTTTGAACTGGATCTGTTAGTGAGTGGGTGTGTTTTTGCACTGTTTTAGGGTGTAAACTCGGGTGCAAACCTGAAACACTTTGAAGTGCACAAATACAGCCTACATAGTGAGTCGCTGTTATGTATCTGTGGTTAAACCCAACAGAACTCAAAACTGAGGAGGGGAGACGAGATCACCTGCTTTCGCGCCCAAATCTAAACGAGATCTCAAAAGTCTAAATAAAATACCAATTGTAAATTTTTTTGGTTCTTTTGAAAAGCATTTTTCTTTAGTACTTTAAGGAACCCAAAACATTTGTTTGAAGTCTCTATAATGATGTTTGTTATTTTTGGCCTGCCTTCAGAGCGCAGATTTCTGCATGTGTACCGATGAGAACTTGTGCTTTCACTCTTTAGTTTCATTTACTACATTTTAAGTCACTTTCTCTTCTTCATTTGTATAGGTGATGAACCTCATCATAACTGACTGACATGAGATCAGTTTTGAGTTATTATTTTGTAACATTCAGGATAAAAAAACCAAGACACTTGCTAAATATTTTGTGTGTGTGTGTCTTCTAATTAAATACAAATGTATGCATATATAATATCTTGTATATAATTTACAGTGTATTTAAACTATCCTGACACATTCTTTGCACTCAAACCTACATCTATGTAAATGAACTCATTAGTAGGCACATTAGTAATTGTCAAAACGAATGCAATTTCTGATTCAGCTTTGCACGTCAGTGCATAATGACCTCGATCAAACATCACGATAAGCGCAGTGACGCAGATCTGCGACTGGCTGTGTGTCAAACCCGTACAGATCCCCATCACTTCTAGAACTACTATGATTCATTCAGGCCCAGCTGCAGAGCTTCTGCCTCGAGATGACATTCAAAATGACATTTAGTCCTCTTTCAAACTGCTGTCTGTCTCAAGCATGTAACATTTGAAGCTCCAATTAGACTATTTATTCCGTTTAAGCAAACCACTTCCTGTCTGCTGCTAATGTCAGTGGTAGAGTGATGGCTGTTTAATACATTCACACTAGATTGGATCTGCGCTGAAATGATGTTTTTAACTCTCTCCTCTAATCTTTTGTTTGAACCGTGTTGATATGGTTTGATATGTTGTGATCAAATGCAGTAACATTAAGAGATTTTGAAGTGGGATTTTCTCAAGTGTGTGCGTAACATCAAGAAATGTAGCATGAAAAACATTTCTGATAAGAAGCTTGAGTGCTGCGGTGAAAGACTGAAATGAGTAGTTTGTGAGTCAGTCGGTAACTGTTTGCTCGTGTGAAGGAGGTGATGTTTCCCTCTGAAACGTGACAGAGGTGGAGATATGAAGTGTGTTTCATGGAAAAATCAGGCCTACCCGGCACGCTTCCCACATCCACATCGAAAAATGAAACTTTCACAAGCTCATGTTCATCAAAGGTTATAACATGAATGATAATCAGTGTGGCACTTTGTTGCATTACATGACAATTTCCTACAGACACAACTATACGTTCATGTCTAAACAGAAATAAGCAGTCATGTCCCATCTGCTTGCATTAATATATATATATATATATATGTATCTCAGTAATAAATAACTATATTACCTTAAAATCTCTGAATATCATTTGATAGATTATTTTTTTGAGTTGGACCTGACCAAATAAATGACTAAAACATCCAACAGTTCATTCTGTTTAAATTTATATATTGTAGCATATAATTAATTACATGTTTTATATATATATTTTTGAACACAATTAACAATTGCATGCAAACAGAGGAACATTTGAACTTCCCAGCATGCTTTGAAACAGTCTGTATAATAAAAGTAAATGTTTAGTTATCTACGGCCCAGTTTCACAAACGGGGCTTAGCTTAAACCAGGACTAGGCATTAGTTAAATTAAGATATCTAAGTTTCTTATAAGGGATTTTTGTAAAAGTTGCTATTACAGGTGTGCACATCTTATCACAGAACAATGACACTGATGTGTTTTAAGATCTGTCAGAGCAAGATATTTTCATCTGAGACAGCTCAAACATGTAATTTAGTCTGGGACTAGCTTAAGCCTCGTTTGTGAAACTGGGGGTAGATCTACTTCATCTGGATTTCTTACATTTATTCAGTTTGTGAGGAGTATTTCAGCCATTTATCAGCATTAAACCCTTGCTGTGCTGAAAAACCTTCACCTAATTTAATGTTTCCTGCCATGCCAACTCTCATAATGCTCTATTATCATCAAATCTTAAATGCATTCTTTTTTTCAACCAGTGATAACTGAAAGAGAACAAGTTGATAAAACCACTGAACCAAATATTTGGTAATAATACAGTAAGTGGGGTGGGGGGGGGCATACATATTACAGCATATTACGTCGACAGCATATTATTTCATTCAAATCTATCATATCCAAGTCCAGAAAAGTTTTCCTAATAAACAGTGCATCATGTAGTGAATAAACAGCCTGGATAAGTTAGATGTATTAGTGTAGTAGGGGTTGAACTCTCTCTATACACCTGATCTCTGAGGTCTTTCTGCAGGAGCCACAGCGCTCTCTCATGGTGTCATCTCACAATTACACAGAGCTTCTGCTGGAAACTACAGATGACACGTTTAGGGAAGGGAACAAAATATTTGATTATGCTTTCTATGTGAATGCCTTAAAAGCAAAATGAATTGTATTAGCAATACTGCAAAACTTTAAAATACAGTCTTTGTAAATATTTGACAATACATCAGCCTTCCAAACACTAGAAGATGGAATAACGTTACTGTAACTTCTAATAACTCTACAAAAAAACAGTGATGTTCTATTTCAGTGTTTGTGTTATTTTCCAGTAAAAATATCTGAAGGTTCGTAAATTAAGATACATTTTAAGCTCACTTCTGTTACGTTTCCCAGTAAACACAAATTCATCAAGTCATTTATTTTGATTTAGGTTTTTTTTTTTTTTTAGATACTTCAGAAAACAAACAAATACTGTAAGAGGTTTTCTTTCCACACTGCAGGCAACATTTAACTGAATTAAGACTTTCTGATCTAATCCATTTGAAAAGGCCTTTGCGGAAGGGAGAAATAACACTGTATAAGATCTGTAGAAACCCTGACCATATCAAAAACAGGCTTAGCGGAGAACTAAATGCTGTTTAGAAAATGTTTATTCATGTTTAAATCATTTACATGGAGTAATCAAATCAATCATTTATCTATAAAGCATCATCACACCACATACCCAAAATGTGTAAATAAAAAAAAAGAGAGAACGTCCTAAGACACTAACAGAACAGCAGTAACTAAACGTGTGTAGCTGGTTTTCATGTTTTAACAGCTGTGTCTCTGGATCTGTAGATGACCCCTCTGCTCTTCAGCTCTCGCACCACACCTGAGACACAAAACACAAACATCAACCTCTGAAAATACACAACATGCTTCTGCTGAACGAGACCAAAGTCTAACACTAACCTGGAGGTAACCGACCCGTTACTGTTACCGCGTAGACGCCTGGCTTGAAGTTACCTGAGAAAGACACCCACTGTAAGTGAACTGAGCTGCTTTATAGCTGGACTTGATGGAATATAACCGCTTACCTATTTCCTGTTTATTAATGTGAAGCAGCTTTGAAAAGTGCTAAATAAATAAAAGCAAAAACAGAAATGCAAATATTTACCGATTCTTTGCCATTTTGCCACCCAACTGTCCTCTGGGCTCATCATAGCAATAACTCTGTAATGAAGACGCATCACACGTTAGAGCTCAAACCAATTCAAACAGACACACGTTTTTTTTTAAGGAATAGTTGGGTATTCTATAAGCAGTGTAATTCTCTTTCCTAATCAGTGGGCTTTTTACAGCTCTGCCAAGCCTCTCTGTTTTTGGTCTTTGGTAGAAAGCAAGCAAGCCATACGTGTTTAGACCAACACAAGGTGATCTGGTTTACCCTGGAGTGAATTCTCTGGAGTGAACTGTAAGAAATATTGTTACGTACCCGTCAAACGAAGAGCTTGTGCATTCATAAACCATCTCTCGATTGCCCTTCATCTGCAGGTATGATTCACAGTTGTCACATCCATCGTACTCAAACTGATCAATGGTCTAAAAACAGAGAAGATGAGAGATGATATCAATCAAATAGATTTACATCCCCTTAAAAATATTAAACAAACAGTGTTTCATAAGGTTGTTACTGAAATGGTAAAGAAAGCATCTAATAATATTATGTACATTGTATATCTACAAGAAGCAGAATGATGTTTTCACACACATTACAGTATTGAATCCTTCTTATATTAATAACATGGTATTTCCATATCCAAACATATTATGGTGGTAAGATAGAGAAAATGTGTATATAGTTGTATTGTAGCACAATACTAAGCTATATTCATCTGCTTCGAGTATCTAAATATTTAAATACATAAATGATGAAAGTCTCTGTTTTGATTAATGTGTCGTTTACCTTGACGAGAGAGCACAGCAGACACGCTCTCAAATGACGCAGATCTTTCGGGACAGTATCCAGAGACATTTCTGTTGCTTTGAAAAAATATTTTTGAAATTAAACACCAAAAAGTCTTTATAGATGCCTCGAAACAACGATTGTTTCGACGAGTTGTTAGCGTTGGCTATAGACACAATCGCATAGTCGGTGACGTTTAATGACGTCACTGACATGCGCCGCTGATATGAAATATTAGTTGTTCCAGTGGTTTTTTTTTTATCGTAATTCTGTGGAATATTAGGGTTACTTAATATCTGTCGTTAAATTGCGTTAATTAATCTGCAGGTACTGTGGTTTGTGGGACCAGTGAGCTGCGATTTACTAACGTTACGTTCTAATAAGAACGCAGGAGAAGAGTTTCATAATGTAATGGAAATGCTCCATTATGTTTTCCCCTAAATATTCCATCACAGTTTTTCAAAGAAAAATTATTTCTAAATCAATTCAATGAATGTAAAAATACGAAATGTATAATGGAACGCAAATTATGGATTTAATAAAAACAAAAGCCTACTAATTCCATAATGTTTTCCACCAATTATCCCATGACAGTTCGAAATGTTTTTTTTTTTAATTATTCTAAAGCAAGAGTTTCCTGGAATGAATATGCTCAAATAAATCAAATCTAATTCTAAAATGTTTTTCTTTTTAATATTCCATGACGTTTTAAAATATTTGGTTGTTAGGCTATTAACAACAAACTGTACTGATCACTGCCGCCGGAGATCGCTGTTAACTCACGCGAGCCTCATTCTGATGCGGTTTAAATGTACTGTATGTGAACGCGCATAACGGTTCCAGTAACGGCTGTTACAAAAGATGGTAAATATACAGACATTGATTAATCGATTTTTATTAACAAACGTTTATAGATTTTGATGATATACACGTATTGTGTTGTATTATGATCACAACTTTTATATTTATTCAATATTTTTAATGATCTGTTCAATCTAAGATATAAACTAATAACTTGTTTAAAAAAATGCATAACTTGCTAAGGATGTTATTAATTGTTTATATCAGGCAAGTGCGGATGCCTCAAGTGCCCTTTTCTTGGGGTTTCTTGTTTTTTAATGTGTATATATGTAAGGGGGCCTGTCTTTGCCCCACAGGAATAAAATATAACTATTAATATGAATTTTATATATATATATGGAGAGAGTTGTGTAGGGCAGTGACTTGTTGATATTGCCCTTCATTTGATATGCGTCACAATTTAGATTCGTCATAAATGTGAGTTGCTATCATTTGGTCTACTATCTGCCATCTATTTTAACTTTCACCACCCGCTACGTTAGACGTCTCTGCACGGCCCTGGTTTATATTGCCTTTTATGTAATTTCCATCATCTGCAGGTGATTCAGTAGTTGATCATTTGATTCGACCGTGATGGATGTGGAGATTGACCAGTCTCTTCTCAGAATCCACATAAACCACAATAGCTTCCCGGCTAAGTTATGGTGTTTGATAAACAACCCCCACAAAGACTCGGTCTTCTGGAGCCCAAATGGAGAGACCATGATTGTGGACCAGCAGCGGTTTGAGGATGAGCTGCTGTCACCAATAAAACAAGATGCTAAACTGTTCAAGACCACCAACTTCACCAGCTTCATCCGCCAGCTCAACCTCTACGGCTTCCGGAAGGTTTATAGCAGGTCCTTCAAAGAGAGAAAGCACAACTTTCACCACTTCCAGAATCTCTTCTTCAAACGGGGCCAGCCGGAGCTTCTGGTCCACATGAAGAGGCTCACCATCGGTAACAAGACCAAGATGCAGGCCGGAGAGAAGGTGACCTGTCGCCCCCCGAACCGAAACCATCAGCAGATTCGATACAACACTACAGACGCCAAGAGAGGTTAGTTTAATAACTTATATAACATACTGTACAAAAGCTGTCCTTTTAGAAGAATCATGCATTTCTGGAGTTACTAAAGCCTGATATGTGAAATAATAGTCAGAAAACCTTAGATAAAACGTGTATTTGAGAGAATCATATTTGACCAGTTTTGGGAAGTTACTAGTTACATGTAACAGAATTCTGTCATTAAATTACAAAATGTAATTGTAATTGATTACAGTTCTGAGAAAAAAATGTGTAACAGTTACTTCTGAAGATGTTCTGAATTTAAACACACACACACACACACACACACACACACACACACTATAATACCAATTTTGATCTCAAAAAGCAGTAAAAAAAAAAAGTTTCTTGTTATGATTTTATATCTGCAGTTATCCTCAGCACGATCTCAAAGTCTGATTTTGTGATGACTGAGCTTTCAGTTCAATTATTATATTCTTAATTTTATGAATTATAATATATTATGTTATATTATATTTTATAAGAGAGTAGGTACTCAGTGTAGGTTCTTACATCCCTGCCTGCTTAAATCATTTCAAATGATTAAGATACAAAACATAAGACATTTAGAAAAGCTATCAAAAGCAATCAGTAATCAACATTACTTTAAGAAAGTAATTAAAATAGTTACACTACTTATTATGTTTTAAATAGGATAACTTTGGAAATTACATTTTCCAAATGAACCTTTCCAACACTGTATTTGACACATCAGACATTTATGGCTAATACTGTATAGTATGGAGGGAAAATTAACCTAGTATAATTCAGAGACCCAAAATGAGCAGAAATAAGCAATTTAATACTGATTTATATATGGCCAAAAAGTAGGATTAAGTTCTGGTGCTTGTCATGCAAATCAACTAAAAAGCTTTTTCTTTTATAAAATTATATTAATAACAGTTGTCACTCTATATTTCCAATGATATGTCTTCGTGAGATTGAGGTGATCCAAACATATATAATACAACAATGATTGAGAGAAAGAATTAAACACTCCTGAAGCATGATGAATGACGTATAAACTTCTCAAAAGCTTCTTTATACTCACTTCTCAGGTTCAGCAGACCCAGATCAGCACTTTGGTTCTGTATCCCATCAGCAGATGGTGTCTGACCAAAGCCTGATCCCTCCACGCTCCTGGATCTTTCCTTACAGTGATGTACCTCCCTTCTACTCTAACAAAGACATCCCTGTTTCTGTCATCGGCTTCAACCCCTACAACACTCCTCGCAGGATCCAGTATGGTCCAGGAGCTCTGTTTCCACAGGAGCCTATAAATATACCTCATCAGCTGTCCTATCCTCTTGGATTTTATCTGCCAGGTACTGGCTCAATTTCTCCTACAGTGCATTAGATAAACTCATCAAATTAAGCCATTGTTAAAAATGATGCAAAGAAATAGTGTTTTGAGTGTTTCTCAGTGTTTTCCACAGGACTCACTCTGGTGTTTGAGAAGAGATCTCCGAACTGTGCTCAGATCTGCTGACATACAAATGTCCTGCTTTTATCAGGAAAACCTGTTACTGTTGTGTTTCTATTTGCTTATGAGCGCTTTGTTCAACATTTGTTTGTTTGTCTTGCTCTCAGTAGTTTGTCAGTGTTGCCCGTCTGGTTTTACTGAAGCAGATCGAGCAGGTGCAGGTCAAGCAGCTCTGCCATATTCACATTATCCTTATTACCCGGTGAGAAACATTGCACAGTTCACATATTTCATATATATCTGATGCTTCCTAATCATAAATAACTACACAAACCTGTAAACATGTTCAGGTCTGACTACTGCATAATATGTTTTGGATATATATATAGTTTAAAAAAATCTAAATAATGAATGAAAAAAAAAAAATACAATTTTAATTTTAAATTTTCTTACAGTTTAGCTGTAAATATATATATAATATAAATTATAAGACATTTATATACATGTGAATATTCTTAAAATGTATAGTGTATATGTGTTTATTTATAATACATAAAAAATACACTGTACACATACATATATTCTGTAAACATTTTTTTTTACTTTGGGTGTGATTATTGTTTAAAATTGTGATTATCGATCGTTTAAAAGCATTAATATATATATATAGATAGATAGATATTTTATATAGTGCTGGGTAAGGATTAATAATATGTGTGTTTACATTTATTACACACACATGCATTTATATATAAAAAAAAAATCAGTTTTATATATTAAATATATTTATATATAATATAAATTATATAAATGTATAAATGTAAATACATGTGAATACTATAATTTGTTATTATATGTGTCTTACAATGTATAAAATATACATTATAAATATACACAACACACACATATATTATACAAAACCTTTTATCATTGATACAATTAATTATTGCCCAGCTCTAATGTAATAATATATCAGGGCTTTAAAGATTTTTATTCTCATTATTCTAGCAGAACTTTTCACTGAGCCACAATCACAGCAGCATCCAAACCACAAACTGGCCAGCACACGTTACACCTCAGTCTCAGCTGGGCGATGTGAACCTTGACAGGGTGTTTCAGATGGTGGACGAGTTCCAGGGTTTGCCCAGTGTCCGTGTAGTGCAAGTGGGCACCCCTGTGAAAGGCCAGCACTCCTCCAGCCCATCTCTCTGCTCTCTACCTGCTGCCTCTAAACCTGACCTGGACCCTCCTCACAGCTCTGCAGCATCCAGTCCCTCTGCCACGGCCTGCACTGAGGGAGCTCACTACTTCAAAGCAGAGTCTGAGGGACATGATGTTAAGAAGCGAGGAGCCAACCAACTCAAAGAAGAGGAAGAGGAAAAGGTCAGAAAATGCTGGTATTGTCTTAGTTGGTCTTTAAGTGTTGTTTTACAGTACCGAAAGATACAGTATGTATCACAAACTATAAAATAACTACTCAAATTAAAACAGTAAAACTATAACTCAATACTCTGTAACTAGGCTGCTACAGATCAGAAAGTGACTCAGGAAAGCAGCAGAAACTGACAGCTGAGACTCACTGCAGCTACTTTAGGTAGGACAGTTTCAGATTATATCACACCCTTGAACTATGTTTCTGCACAATTGACCTTTGTATTGTAACTTTTTGTGACTTTATGATTGTTATGCTCCACAGGTGACAGGCATCATCATCATATGCAAATAACAAGCATCACAAAATTATTAATTATTTCATTATTAACTTAAGTTTTATTGTAGTAAGTTGTTTACAGTATTTTCAAAATTGTATGAACTATTTAAGAAGGTTTTGAAGATTAGAAGTAGTGTTAGGTTATGCATTTTTTTAAAAGTATTTTCTGCCTTTAATTTTAATGGTATTTATTCTAAATACATTTAAATATCTAGTGAATGTGATATTATCTATCTTGTATAAATATTTATTGTTGTGTCTCATATTTTTAATTCTTAATGTTTTAAATGTACTGAAGCACAAGAGTGAAAGTCAGATTTTAATAGCATTGAATGAACTGATTTGTTTTCAGCTTTTCTAAATTTGAATAAATGCAAAGCAAGTGAAATCCCTGATAAAGGCTGTCAAGTCATGAATAAATGTCTAGTATAAATCCTCATTTTGGAATTTAATTTAAAATGACCTATTTATAATTTGGATAAAAGTTAATGTCACCATTAAATTAGGAGATAATATAATTAGATTTTGCAGTTAAAGTATATCACTGTGATATTTAGTTTAATTTACTTTGTTTTTGTCTGACGCATTGCAAGCACTAAATATGACTATAAAAAAACATTTAATCTTCCATTTAATCCTTTCTGTTTGCCTGAAATCAACATTCCTAAGAAGACAAATCCAAAATACTATTTTTTAACCTTTAATTTTGATTTTAAACAAGTAGTTCATTAAAAAATTGACATTTACAGAACAATTATTCACCTTCACTGGCTGATTATGGACTAACTTCAATGGTCTGAAGTTAAAATGTCTTAATGATGGATTTGATTTTTAAAAACATGCTATGGACTGGAGTGTTGTAGATCACCTGTGGAATATTGCAATGTTTTTATCAGCTTTTTGGACTCTGATTCTGACGGCACCCATTCACTGCAGAGTATGCAAGTGATGGAATGACACCTTTCTCCACATCTGTTTCCACTAACATCTGTACCAGTTATTATGAAGCGTATATTGTTACACTGATTATTATATTTACGTTTAGAAAATCAGTTTTGGCATCCAGCATCGTTCTTTCATTCAGATGTTTCTCCGGTGATCTCAGCTAGAGGGCGCGATGTGAGTGTCTCTCTATCTGTGTGTGTGTGTGTGTGTGTGTGTGTGTGTGAGTGCACGCGTTTAATGGGTCGGATCAGTTCTGCTCCACCCTCGCTGACAGTCAGCAGGTACACACACACTCAACTTTAAACTTTTCCAGTGTTCTTGCCGTTCGGATCAACAACAGTGAGGCTTCGGGACAGCGCGTGCGGATTCTACTTCACTTTAAATGTCTGGATTTCTCGACATGGATCTGTGGAAATTTAATCGGAGTCGATCAGGTTTGTGAAGTTTTAATTCATTTAGGAACATGGAAACGAGTGTTGAGAAACGGCTCTCTTCTGACAGTGTTTTCGATCGCTCCCGCAAAGCTCTTGTTTTATCTGGATAATTTTTTTTCCCGTCGCAGTTTTTATGTCGAATCTCATGGGAAACGTTTCCAGGCGTTCACAGTGGGCTTGTGATGCGTGTTCGATCCGAGTGGAATAACTGAGACATTGTTGTATTGATGGATACGGCGATTCTGCTACAACCTGTTACATTCTGGAATGTCTGGAATCCTTTGAAGTGGACGCGGCGCACCGCACAATAATGGAGTCATTATGACGTCACGCTATCAATCACGACGCGCGGGAATCCACGGGGGAATCTGTAATATTATTGATCCGACCTTTGGGAGATCATATTAAACTCTTTTTTTTTTGTCGTTCAAATCAATGCTCGCGCCAGGAGTCTGTCCGCTGTCAATCACCCAGTCCCTCTGTCAGTCATGTTCTGTCAGTGACACGGGCCAGTCCCCAACTGAAGTTTCACAGAATAGCTTGTAGTATTCTTTTATTTCAAATCTCATCCCTGCAGTGCTTATAAAA
This sequence comes from Enteromius viviparus, assembly GCA_032353835.1. Lineage (NCBI taxonomy): Eukaryota > Metazoa > Chordata > Actinopteri > Cypriniformes > Cyprinidae > Enteromius > Enteromius viviparus. Next base: position 2,164,013 of record JAUCNO010001476.1, read on the forward strand.
CTATCCATTCTAAAAGCCACTGGGTTTTTTGGACAGTTTCACTGACCTCTAAGGATTCTCCTGTCTTTTATCTGAGCTCTGATTGGACGGATAGCGCATAATGTATGGCCGGGGCCCGCCGCTGCAGCCAGGACAATGAGGGTTCCTGTGCCGCAATTGGCCGGGCTCTGGCCGTGGCTGCTCATGGCTGCCTCGCAGGTGGCGTTGGGCCACATGGGCCTGGAACTAGCCGCTGCTGTGGAGTCGGAACGCTCCGCACCCAGAGCCGTGATCAAGGTGTCGCTGCTGAAGCAGGAGCCCACCAGCAGGTCCATCACCCTGGAAGGGGTGTTCGCCGGCGGCAGCGCAGGCTTCGCTGAAGGCAAACTGATGCAGGTAAGAGCTGGAAGGTGTTTTCAGTCATGCACTCACTGGATTGATGCTCGTTGTTGGCATCTTCATGGAATTTTCCATTCCACAAAAGGTTCTTTGTAGTGGAAAAAGGTTCTAAATAGTTCTTTATGCTGGGAAAAATTGAAGGAAAACCGTTCACAGAAAGCTTATTTCATTGCTTTGAAAACCCCTTTTAGGAGTCTAGGTAACGGTGTGGGATCTGAAGAGCATACAGCTGTGTATTTCACTTCGGCACCAAAAAGTGTCTGGACTCTTAGACGTTAGTTTATAATTGTGAAGAAACGGCAAAAGCGTGCATACACATTTTTTTAACACCAGCAACTCTTTGCATGATCCTCTTCAGTCTTGGAAGTTTTTTACGGGTGGTGACCCTAAAAAAGAATTTGGCCACTTCAAATTGTCTGAATGTCATTGCATTATATATTGGGTCAAAGCAAATGTCATTTATTGTAAAACAATGGCACAAGCGCAATCACATTCTGTTCATCTTGGGCTATTATTTTTGGTGCCTCTGCAGATGTTTTGTCAGGCTGTATCAGAAAAACAGTTCTTTACATGATACTCTTGGAGACAAGTTCTCTAAAAGTATTTGGACAGTTAAGCAACACCTAAAACTGTGAATGTCAATGCATTCAATATTGTATCAAAACAAGTGTCTCTTATTGCAAATCCATATGCATTGTATTCTAACAATACATTTAGCATACTTAAAAAATGCGGTAACCTCCTGTTTACTTTTGGGCCACAATTCATGTCATATAGTCTCAGAAACCCTTTACCCTAAAGGTTCTACCCTAAAAAGTATTTGGTCTTTTCAGACTGTGTGAATGTCAGTGCATTAGATACTAAATCAAAGCAAGTGTCATTCATTGTAAAGAAACTGCATATGCATGTTTGTCTAGCAAAATGCGCTCTTGGTCTGTTTATTTTGGAATATTGTGTTACATTTTTGGGGCACAATACACGTCATATAGTATTAGAAACACAAACAGTCCTTTGCAAGGTCTTTGAAGCTGCAACTTGCAGAAAGAAAGTGAATGTGAAAATTTCAGAATGCCTTTGCATTAGACATGAGATGAAAAGCAAGGGTCCTATGTTGAGAACAAACCACACAAACATGCTCTTTTGGTGAAACATTTGGTAAAGTGCAATCACTTTGAGTCGTATTTTACATTTTTGTCATATAGTACCAGAATCACCAACAAGTCTTTGTATGATCATTTATTACTGGCGGGCAGTGGCTTGAAAGGGTCTGGATGTCTTCCGTTAGATGTTAGATCAAAGCTAATGGAATTTATTGTCACTCTCACTCTTCTAACAAAACATTTAGCTCTGTGGCCACTATAGATGTTTGTCACACACTGTAGTACAGCAACAGCCCTTTGCATGATGACCAATAACACACTAGTCTGATGGCGTAGACGTCTACAGCACTTCTCCGGGATCTGTTGTCGTGTCTCTTGCAGAAGCGCTTACCTGGGAAGCCATCAGATGCATCAGTGTGAGAGCCAAGAGCTGCTCGGGTCTTATTGGAGCTGATAGATTTGTGGTGTTGTAAAGCGTTAGGTCTGTTCTCCGAGGCCATACTGCCAGATGTTCAGGCTTTGAAGGCTGGGAGAGCCGTCCCGATCAAGCCAGAGGGGATGCTCTCACTGCAAACAGATTTCGAAAGCCTTTATCCCTGTGGGAAAGAGTTATTGGATCATAAAAAAGTGAACTAAAAGCCATTTCTTGTTAGTGCGACGTGTATTTGTGATCATCTCGATTAGGGTTGTGTTTGATTCTGACTGCAGTTCACATTACGAGATGATTGCTTCATTAGACACGGACGGAGAGCGGTGTTTCTGGAGTTCTGTTTTATTGGCCTCTCTGTTCAGTTGCAAGTTGCAACTAGATTTGTGCTTTATTTGAAGAAAGTGTGCCTGCCTGTGCAAAAACGTGCTGCATTGTGAATGGTTGCTAAGGTGTTCTGGGTGGTTGCTAGGTGGTTTCTTACCATTTCAAGCGAAGAAAGTCCACCCTCAAGTCTCTGTGATATTCTGGTCTCTCTTCAGTCTAAGTCTGAGAGTTTATGTAGGCTGTTTTATTGTAATGGCAAACGTTTTGAGGTGTCATTCATGCCGCCGGTGACTAGTATCTACATGCAGAATGTAAATTGTAATTGCAAGCCCATGCAAAAGAACATTGTAGGTTTGTAACTCAAAGGTTGAAGGTTCAAGCCCTGTAAAGGGTGTTTTGCGAAAAAAGAGGGCTTTGTGAAACTTCCGCTTCTATGAGGATAGCTAATTATCAGATAATGCAGGCATGTGAGTCTGATTTACAGAAGGGTATCAGTCTCTTGCTTACAGAGAGCGTGTCGCACAGACAGATGCTTTTGGCTGCAGCGCCAACCTGTTGCAACAGGCCTGGCTTGCTTTGGCGCATTGTCCTCCTGCATAATGTTCCCTTCCTCTAGGGGACAAAGTGATAGAGGCAGGTGGGGGTAGGGGGAAGTTTCTATCTTTTCTTCCCTCACTTTTTCCTTTGGCTCGACCACATGAATTCAGCATTATGCCTTTTATCTGCTGCTGGGAAGAATGATATCGAGTGATCTGCTGTATAGCGTGTTTGTATGCTGTGCATCAAATTATGGAGTGCACTAGAGCTGGGTGAAAACACTTTAATTATGTCTCTATATTTGGCCTTTTGACAATATTTGTGATATAAATCTGGGTATTTATAAAAAACCTTCATTTTCTTCATATTTATCTTTTAATAAATATCTTTAAGATCTGTTCTTTTTTTCATTGTTTTAATCTAAACTCAAAACGTTTAAAATAAATAAGACAACAAAATTTTGTTTAAAAAAACAAGACATGTTTTCCATGACATTTTGCACTAAATGAAATTTTTTTTTCAATTTATCTTGAATTGAATAACTGAAAACTTGTATGGATTTGGTTATATAAAATATATATATATATATATATATTTTTTTTTTTTACAGAAAAAAATACTTCTATTTTTTAAATATGTAAAAAAAAATCCAACAGTGATTTTCGCACAAAATATAAACAAAAAGGTATATGTGTGTCTGTGTGTATGTATAATATAATTATATTTTATTTATATATATATACTGTATATAAAATATAATTAATTTGTTGTTATTATTATACATTTAATTATTTTTTCTTTTCTAAAACTGTATTTATTTTTTTTATATATAGAGAATTCTTCATGTAGCAGTAAAAATTAAGTATAAATGCATACACGCTCGAACCTATGCCGTCTCGTTCCTTTGCCTCCGTATTAAACTCCAGAGTAAGCGAGGTGAAGCTAGTTAAATGTGTGCTGGATTAGTGCTTTTCCAGGCGTGTCTGCCTGGGCTGTCCTCGGGCGGCTCTGAATTCGCCGCGTTGAGGATGACAGCCAGTTTTCATAACCACCAGTAATTACACATCTCCCATCCCATTTGATCTTCCTAAGCATGTTGTTTCTCCAGGCCACAGGTTGGCGAGCGGCGCTGCCCAAATTTGACTGGCTTTTCTGGGCCGGTCGGCGGATCACAGGCAGAGCAAAACAAGATCAGACATGATGATGGTGGAAATGTTTTATTTAAGGAGAAAAGGCCTCTCGGCGCAGCCACTGGTCTTTAATGGAGGCCGATCGTACGTGCTCTGTTTATTTTGCATTACAAATGTGCAATTTGATTTTACACAAGTGGTACCTTTCGCTGTTTAAACCAAAAATATATCATTTTATATATATATATATATATCATGCTAATATTACAGTACACACTATTTGTAAGACTCATGACATTAAGTTCTTTTACCACGCAGATTTTCTTCTATAACTATCCAGATGCATAGTGTAGAGCTTAAAAACCTTTCAAAGCAATACAGAAAGAAAAGGTATTTAAACATGCAATTAATATAATAAACATGTAAGCTTGTTTCCACTACAGGATTTGAAAAAAGGTGGTTACAACTTTATTTCACAAATCACAGTGGGTATAAAGTATTCAGACCCCCTAAAAGTTTTCGCTCTTTGTTATATTGCAGCCATTTCCTAAAATCATTTGTTCATTTTTTTCCTCATTAATGTACGCACAGCACCCCATATTGACAGAAAAACACAGAATTGTTGACATTTTTGCAGATTTATTAAAAAAGAAAA
>JAUCNO010001476.1:2172844-2197651 GCA_032353835.1 Enteromius viviparus
TCGCTCCCCAGACAGCTCGCCAAATTTGCGCTATATTCATACTCTAGTTTATTACCAGGAAACGAAAACTCTTGAATATAAAACCTTTAACTTTGTATCAAGATCAAATGTGAACAGAATATTTTTTAATGTAAAACAGCAAAGTATGTTGATGGCAGATGTTTAATAAAAAATAATTGAAATAAAAACATAATCAAATAAAATGCATCAATCACAGTAACAGCAGCAGAAACATTAAATACACTTTACAAATCCATTCTGAAACTGTTCTTAGGTTTCTGTGTTTAAATAAAAAAAAGTAGGATTTGTTGTCATTTAGCAATCTTTATGCTTGAAAATAATGAAATGATGTACTCAGACAGTGCTGGAGTGATCTAGATGAGGTTCAGGGCAGCTGTATTAGAGCAGAACTAATGAAGACTGACAGCAGTCCAGAGTTCAAAGCTCAGATCAATGCTGTGTTCAGACTCACAGCACTTCACACGACCACAGAGACAAAGTTTTCTCTGATGTAGCCATGTGAACATTTTTAATGACAAGACTAGTCCTGATTTTTTTAATTTTTTTTTTTATACATACACTTATTTTGGATGCAATTAATCATGATTAGTCATTTGACAGCACTAAGTTTGAACATAAACTAATAAACTAAATGTGTTAACTTTGCATCTATATGACTTCAGATTCATATTGCATCTATTTGATGTAAGGTTCAATCATATTTTAAAATTGTTAAGAAATAGGATGAATCCAATGAGAAACAATTCAAATTCATTCAGTTAAAAAGCTGAAAAACTAGCAACAATCAGTTAATAATAATGTATAAGAGTGAAATGAGCTGGACTGATAAATATATAAACCTGCATACTGTGTACTTAGAACATATTCTGTTTATTATAATCATTACTGAAAAAATATCCATTTTATGTATGACTGACAAATATGCATCATATTAAGTTTATGTTAAGTATTTTTTTAGTACACACATATTTATTCACTTGTAGGAATAATTAGTTTAAAAATCAAATAAATACCAAAAAGCTAGCATCTCGTTTACTTTACTAACACAGTTTGATCTGACCTGTGAGGTTATGCTGCTCTCGCGTTATTACACTAACAAACACAGGTCAAAAGGGAACAGAAGAGGGGAAAAAAGGAAAATCACTTCACAGTTTTGGCAGTGAGTGAGGCTGATTTATGGAGAATGAAAGTGAGGTGCAGAGAAGAGGCATTACATTCCCTGCATTAATGTGGAGTGTAATGGTCTTGCTGAGCGAGTGATGATGGGGAAAATGGCCCTCCTGTTCAGGAGCCCTTGAACTGATTGATAACGGTGAGGACAGAAAACAGCGGCCCATGACCATCACATTCTCCTTTAGTCGATTTATGGATCAACAAACCAGGAGGGAGTAGTGCTTGGCTTCTTCTTTGACTAGATGTTATACACTACAGAGTACAGACTTCTGATGGACAGACTTTCAAAAGAAAACATACCAGAGCTATGTGTTATTAAACAGATCCATTAGCCATTAAAAATCATATAAATAAGTGTTTCTTTTCTACAGAAAGAGTGATATACTCCATCCATCCAATTATTAATTTGATCACATCCAAAAATAGATTTTTTAAAAATATATAAAAAATTGTGCGATTAATCGCATCCAAAATCAAAGTATTTTGTTTACATAATATATGTGTGTGTGTGCTGTATTTATTTTGTGTATATAATTACACAAACATGCATGTATATATTTGTAAAAATATATGTAAAGTTTATTTATTAAATATTTTTATATTAAAATATGTATGTGCACACATGTAAATATTTTCAAAATACATACGGTGTATGTGTGTGTGTGTGTGTGTTATATAGGCATAATACAACCATGTACGCAGTACACAGAGATATATTATGTAAACCACAATAATTTTGGATGCAATCAACTGCAATTAATACTAAATACACGTGAAGCATTGTCAAAGTTACATGTAAAACATTTAATTTTGGTTAGATTTATGTTTATATTTTTATGCTTTAGCCCTTATTTTAAATTATTAGTGTTCATATCATTTTATTCTAGAAAGCAAAGCAAGTTAAAGTGCCGTCTGTAACATATAGATCATGTCAAACTTCATAACTTCAACCTATGGTCCTTTGACACAGCAAACCTGCTTCTCATCTCACTGATGCTGAATAAACTGTGATTCTGACAGCAAAATTACAATAAATGATGACCTGTGCAGCTTCGCAGGGCAGAATTGCTCAGAAATGTGATTTGAGAAGTGTACGGTTTTGAAGATGATTTCTGAAAATAAATGCTGGATAATTGTGCTGGGGTTTTGTTGACAGAACGTGCCTCTGGTGAAGTTCAGTCACTCAAGGAGGGATGAGATTCCTGCCTGACCCTCCTTGTGGTCAGCGCTCCTGTGGTCTGATTCCTGATGATTGATGATCGATTTTATATGACTGGATTATTGTGGAAAATACAATAATAGTCACAACTTTTTCTGTAAGTCTGTGCTTCCGTCAACAAATAGGAAAGTAAAATATATATCTTATTTTTATATCGTATATTGTAGTTTGTTTTTTTCTGTTTAAAATCTCCTATTGACTTAACATATGTTAAATGTTCTGCATTTAACTCAAAACTTTGCAAGTATTGGAACTATGTAGTGACAAAAGAAAGACAAATGAATAAAATCATATTTTACAAAACTAAAACCTTTTATTCTTTGTATTTAATATTCAAATGTATAGCCATAATGCATATTTTTCAATAACTTCTATATTTTTTTATTTATACTAGTGCTGTCAAACGATTAATCACCATTAATTGCATCCAAAATAGAAGATTTTTCTTACATAATAAATGTGTGTGTACTGTGTGTATATATATAAATTATATACTTATACACTGCTCAAAAATATAAAGGGAACACTAAAATAACTCATCCTAGATCTGAATGAATGAACCCAAGGCCAACCACACGGGCATATGGTCTCACAAGGGGTCTGAGGATCTCATCTCGGTACCTAATGACAGTCAGGCTACCTCTGGAGAGCACATGGAGGGCTGTGTGACCCTCCAAAGAAATGCCACCCCACACCATTACTGACCCACTGCCAAACCGCTCATGCTGGAGGATGTTGCAGGCAGCAGAACCTTCTCCACAGCGTCTCCAGACTCTGTCATGTCTGTCACATGTGCTCCTCTGTCAGAAGAGTGAACCTGCTTTCATCTGTGAAGAGCGCAGGGCGCCAGTGGAGAATTTGCCAATCTTGGTGTTCTCTGGCTAATGCTAATGGTCCTGCATGGTTTTGGGCTTTAACCACAACCCCCACCTGTGGACGTCAGCCCTCATATCACCCTCATGGAGTCTGTTTCTGACTGGTTGAGCAGACACATGCACATTTGTGGCCTGCTGGAGGTCATTTTGCAGGACTCTGGCAGTGCTCCACCTGTTCCTCCTTGCGCAAAGGTGGAGGTAGCAGACCTGGCCTGTCTCCTTGTAGCTCCTCCATGTTCTGGACACTAAGCTGACAGACACAGCAAATCTTCTTGCCACAGCTCGCTTTGATGTGCCATCCTGGATGAGCTGCACTACTTGAGCCGCTAGTGTGGGTTGTAGACTCCGTCTCGAAGTGGTCTGTGGTCAGCACCTGCAGAAGCACTCCTTTATTGGGGGGGGGTCTTGCTAATTGCCTGTAATCTCCACCTGATGTCTGTTCCAGTTGAACAACAGCAGGTGAAACTGATTGTCAAACAGTGCGTGTATATATATATATAAAAGCTATAATAAATAAATAAAATAATAAACTAATTTTACTGTATTTGTTCAAATATAAAATGTTTTTTTTGGTTTTTATAGTTTTGTCCAGTGACTGTAGACAAACATTTCACTTTAAATTCAGGCCAGAAAAGCAGTTTATTCTGGCCAAGAACAGCCCGCTTCAGCAGGAAGTGATGGTTTAAATGATTCATAAACCAGTTAATCAAAGTTGAATTAAGTTTTGCAAGCTAATTAAGGGCTTGTTTATCTGAAAATCTTTAAACCGTAGCAGAACAGTTTTAGTGGATTCTTGTGCTTGAAGTTAAAACTCTGCTCTTCAGTATCTGTTTGTTTCTGAGGAACCTAAAACACATGATCTAGTAGATAAAGTCTAAAAAAATAATAATCAAGACATGAACACTAGAACAAGGGAATGCTTCATGCTTTTTCTTTTTAGTAAAAGTATCTAAGCTTACTCATAGGTACCTAGATAACCCTATGACAAATCAATGTGTGCCTTCATCTTCCTTACATTAGCAATGTTTTCCCAATTTTATTCGATTTTCTACGGTATACGTTTGATGCTACCACACATACTAGCAATTAAAATATTTATCATATTACAAATGAACCCTTTTATTTTATTGTATTTTCAAACAAAACTCTTTTAATTTGGTAATTGTATCATGTTTGATGCAGTGATATACGTATCTTTTTCTTCTTATATTTTTATTACTGTAAGTTGTTTTCTGGTGCACTGATAAGAGAGTCTCTTGAGAGTCTGTAGGTGTCTGGTGTTTTCACACTCATGCAGACGGCTCGGGGAAAGTATGTGTGGATTCTGCTTCTTCTCTGCGTTATTGACTTTGAGCTGCTTCTACCATGAGCAGGAATCCGTGTGGTTTCACTCATGTGCTTGAGAGGAGCAGAAGAGCTATCTAAAGCACTGCTTCAAGCCTGTTCTTAGCTGGGTTTTGTCTTTGTGATTTTTCTTCTCCAAAGTATTTAATGCATCAGTTCCTGTTCTCGTGAAGTCGTTAAAAGAGTCATTCGGTATTTTGGTTTTAAGGCATTTTGTTTTCCTGAATTGTTCTTGAGACGTGTTCTTCAGTGTCTTAAAGGATAGTTCTCTATTATCATTAGATCATGTGAAAAACCACTCCACATATTCTCTCACATATTCAGGAAACTAAAAGCATTAAATGACTCTCTCAAGTTTGTTTCAGAAGGCAGCATCTGATGAATATGTTCATGGGCAGGGAATTATTCAATATGATAGCTGTATATTTTTCATATGTTTCCATATGGCTGCATAAAAAAAGTTTTTTTTAACAACTGCAATAACTGTGCATACAGTACATGCATATGTGCATCACGTATTATTATGTTATATACTGTATGAATTTGAAATATTCATTTTTTTCCCTCTTTTGTCTATAAAGTATTTACAAATAAACAGTCTGTCACATAAGTTAAATAATATTTTAGAATTGATATATTTTTTGATATTTATATTGTATTATAATTGTATATTTGATCTGCTATTTCATGTAAAATTACAATACATCTATTTCTGCCTTTCATTGAATTTATTCTTATGAAGAGTTGCAGCATCGTATTCAGAGTGTGGGAAGATAGATTGTGCTTGTTGTGTTCTCGAACTTTTAAAATGATGTTACCTGATTTTAGATTGTCGTGATGATGGTGCTAGTGTTGGAGTGACAGCTTCTCCTCTCTCCTGTGGGTCTGACTGAGAGAAACATCTCCCCCAAACACTGCTGTGCAGCTTGAGCCACATGACACTGACACAGGCCTCTCTCTCTCTCTCTCTCTCTCTCTGTGTCTCTCTCTCTCTCTCTGTGTCTCTCTGTGTCTCTCTCTCTCTCTCTCTCTCTCTCTCTCTCTGTGTCTCTCTCTCTCTCTCTCTGTGTCTCTCTCTGTCTCTCTCTCTCTCTCTCTGTGTGTCTCTGGTTGGATGCGAAGGCTTTGGCTGGCTGCTGCAGGAATGTTTAAGCACTCTTGCTCTGTTGGCCGCTGCTGCTCAGATGAGTGGAAGTTCAGAAGCCAGAGCTGCCCACATCATTAACCCTCTCCTCTCCACTGTTGTGATGGTTTTAAAAGCTGAGATTTTGTTGCATGTAACGGTCTCAAACTGGAGAACAGAGTCAGTTTAATGCATAACGACAAGATTAAACCCTCAATTGCATTACTTGCTACTACTTAGTCTGACACGGATGAGGAGAATATTTGTTATTGCGCTGTTACTGTAGACGACTTCATTGATTACAGTATAATATAGGATTGATTCAGAGCATGCAGCCTAGCCAGTATAATGTTCGTGACATTTTAATGTCTTACAGTGCCATGCATATGTTTTTCTTGCAGTTTTGATGCCACACGTCCATCGTTTTGTGCTGTTTGCATGTGTTCTAAAGCAGTGCATCCCCTCAGTGCCGACTGTCTGATGTTGTTGCATGTTTTTATGTTGTGTCATACAGCAGCTTTTGCTTCACTGTCCCGTCTGATGTAGTTAGCGGTGTCCAGTGTGCCAGGTCTGACTGACGGCACAAAGAGAGCTTCACAGAGCCTGTGAAACGTGCAGCTGCTTTTATCCGTGACTGTAACTGGCTTTCTTTCAGTCTCTTCCACATCAAGGCCTCGCTTGCATCAGCCCGAGTGAGCTTCAGAGTCACACTGCACTTTGAAACCACACACACGCACACTCAGAACGAGTGGGAACAGCTCTGGCTTTAATAAAAGCAGATATTTAAAGCAACTGAGGATGAGAGCGCAAAGTGAGCTCCTCTCTTTATGAATGTGTCATGAACACAGGTCTAGGTCGTATTACACACAAATATTACTTACAACCATATCAATTACTTTCATGTGAGCAAACCCATATCCCTACATGTGCAATTATTGCATTTTGGTTATTTTGTTTTCTTTTATTTTCATGCATGTTTCTTTACATTTTTTAATCAAAATATCATTACATATTTATTATTATTATTATTAGAACAAACATATTATCCTAAAATGTTTTTTATGATCAAACCCATAACCCAATGTTTGAACCTTATCCAGTTCATTTTTAAAATGTAATAAATAATTAATGTTGTTGTTGTTGTTGAACAAACCATAACCCTAAGAAAGAATAAAAAATAAAAATAAAGTTTTAATTTAATTTAATTAATTAGATTTTTCTCTTTTTGTTGCAAAAATGCAAAAAAAAAAAAAAAGCTCAGGAAAACAGTTCAGGTTCAGATGAAACCTCACAGTCAAAAAAAGATGCAAATATGTTTTTTGTTGCCTTAAAAGAGATTAGAGGGTTCATTTTCATCAGAATGTTACAATGCTAAAAATTGCAAACATGCAAAAAAAAAAAAGATATAAGCTTTGTTTTTCTAGAATTAAAAGTGGTGTTTTATTTTGATCTAAAATTGAATTGAGTGGTTTTATTGATATTTCTCTGTCTGGTGTGTTAATGGAGTCACAGTCTTTCCCTTCAGATAATGACATGTCTCCCAGAAGACCTTGGACTTCTGGAACGCCGTGCAGCGCATATGTCCTCGGCGGGACGGCTCTGCATTCCTTACACACGCGTGCACACACCAACACCGGCTCACTCACACACGTTTGAGATGCATGCCATTTAATATTACAGAGAATTCAGTATTAATGCATCAACGGCCTACAGTTCATCAACTTTCTTACTGGAAGAAATATTACTAACGCTTATTCAGGATTAGTAACTAAACTCTATTTTAATTTCATTTCATTTAGTTTCATTTGTTTTTGTTGCATTGCTTCGCGTTGCGTTCTTGTGCTGCATTGCAACAAACTCATAACCCAACACTGAAACTTATCCAGTACTGTACGTGCTACAGACATACAAGATCCCTCAAAAGACCCTAGCAACCGTCCAGGACACCATAGCAACCACTTGCACACTCTTTTTAAAGTTTTTACGATTTTCTTAAAGCAATAGACCAATGTGGGTCCTGCATAAAGGTACTTCTACCAAAGTTGTAGAACTTTTTCATGTCACTTAATAAATGCATATGATCGATCGAATTATGAACTCTTTATATGTTCATGTGATTTATTATACAAAATGAAACGAGCAGACTTCTCTCAGGTGATGTATTAATTTATAGATAAATGAATGAAAGCGCATCTTTAGGCTTTATTTCTCTTGCTGTGAGTAAAGTGTTGAGGTTTTGCTGTGATGATGCTGGAGCTGGTGTGAGCTTGGACTCTTGGGTGTGATGTCAGAGGCGGGAGCGGCTAATGATGAAAAACTCATCTTTTTCTGTCAGCATTCCACGCTTTTATTATATTAATGCGGGGGCTCAATTAGTGTTGAGTAGTGCTGGATTTCGCATTCCTTCCATTCGACTCACGTTCGCAGGCCGGCGTGTGTGTTTGGACATGTTGGGAATGCTGCTTCAAAGAGCTCGGCGGTGTTTGGTCACATCTGTGTGTTCAGCAGAGGTAAAACTGGATGTTAAAAAATACTTCTGATTTACTAAAAAGGTTTGTAGTATTGTGTATGTATGTATATATATATATATATCCAGAATGACTTATAATATACCTCCCTCAAAATCTTTTATTTTATTTATTTATTTTTATATTTTTAGTTTGTTTTATTTTATCTTAGTTTTCCATATTTTATATTATTTTTCATATTCAAAAATGATTTTGTTACATTTTTATTTAAATTACTTTAATATTATTGAATTCTTTCTTTCATTTAACAAATTTGTTCATAAATTTAATTAGATTTCCTAATTTTTATATTTTATTTTATTTATTTTTTGTTTTAAAATTACTTAAATCATTTTATTGTTTTTCTATATTTGTTTTATTTTCTTTTTTATATTTATTTTAATTATTTTTATAAAGTGAATTATTATTATTATTATTATTTATTTTATTTTATATAATTTAATTTACATTTTTATTTATTAATTAAATTTTGTAAAATTCCATGTAGAAAAATGGGTCAAAATCTTTTATTTTATTTTTTATTTTATTTAAGGTGCAGCTCTTATGTCCTCATAATAAGCTGTTGATAAAATAGTTGCATTGTTTTATTCACAGTGTATACATACAATTTGACTTTATTCTTCATTTGGCAAGACTGTGCATTTTTGGCATTGGCACAACGGACAAACCCTCTTGTTCATTGGCAGAAAAGACACAGTTAGACTGAATTCTTTATCTGAAAGAAATGAATGAATATTTTTATACACTGGCACAAACAAAAACAAAACCAGGTTGCCGTTGCTGTGCAGATTTATTTTGCAGAAGTGAATGAATAGCAACTTGTGTATGATATGAGGCTTTCTTTCTCTGTGTTTGCTGACTGTTAACTATTACCAAGCCGTGTGTGTTTTGGCCAAATCCCAAACTGTTACACACACACGAGCGAATATCAAAAGACTTGCATTACGACCTGGAGGAACTCCAAAAACTGCTGCGCCTCCATCTTCCTCATTTAGCCACTTTCATATAGACGCTTATTTACATCTAATATTGTCATAAGTTCATAAACACACACAGGTATTGCTGCTGGTGTGTGATCTGTAACCCGCCTGCGTCTCTCTGGTTATTAATGGATAGCTGATCAAAGACTCAGACACCGCCAGCACAACTTTACTCTGTTTACTTGCCCTAATATCTCTTACATTTACTTCAGCCAAATGGTTATTCATTAATTTCTCCTTTCCCTCCTTTTCTTGACGTGAAGTCACAGTACACCTGTAAATGCACAATGGTGTGCATGTGGATTTCTTTTCTTTTAGTTTTAATATATATAATATTTATATATAACATTTTATTTTTACATATTTTAAACATTTTATTTCGTATGTAAATTTAGCCTTTCTATTTTAAAATGTTTATATTTTATATAATATTTTGTCATTTTTCTTTTTTTTTCACTTTAGATTTTTCCAAAAAGAAAACACAAAATTAAATATTAAAAAATAAATAAACTGAAATAAAATATAAAAATATACAAATGTGACTAAAATAAAATGTAAAAATGTTTATAAAATTTTTTATATATTTATATAATATATTTTATATATAATTTTTTTTATTTTACCATGTTATATTTTATATTTGTATTTTATTTCACACACACACACACACACATTTTATATATATATAAATGTATATGCATTAGGGCTGTGCGATTAATTGAAATGGTATGGAAATCACAATGTGAACATGCACGATTTCTAAATCTTTTTTGCGCACTCCCTCTTCCCGCAGTATGCTATTTAACCCAACCACAACACAGCTCACCTAAACAGAGCGAGGAGATGATGCCTGCAAATGTTGTCAGTAAAGGCGGCTCAATCGTGCGCTTATTTGTGTTTTCAGTAAAGGAGAAACAAGTTGCGTTTTATCCCGTCAGTTTTCCGCCGGATCCGCTCCACCGTCAGTTTTGTGTTCTGCGTATGCCACCCAAATTTAAAAGCTATTCTTGGTTAATGAAGATTTAAAGAAAGTACTTTCTGCTAAATTGGACTCTTGTCATGTCAAACAGTGATAAAACGTTCAGTTTTGTGGAACGTCACCATCTTTGATATTACTTCAGCCACGGTTGCTATGGTTACTGGTAATGAACACGGGCATAACTCCCATTGCTCGTTCATACAGTATAGAGACATTTTGTTACACCTTTACTAGGTGATAATATGTCTGTTTTAGAGACATGTTACAGGCCTTAGATAAAGAGCTAATTGTTTTCCTTTGGAAAAATGTTTCAGATTCACACTGTAACATGTCTGTGTGTCAAAATTGTAATTTAAAATCTTTTTTTTTTTTTTGCGGCCCTCTGGTTACAAGATTTGAGTTAACCGTACGATGATTTTATTTATTGTGCTGCATTATTACGTTTATGACTTTGTTCACTTTGACCATCATGTCTGGTCAAGAAATCAGGGTTTTTAGTGGCTGAGCATTTAATTAGATTTATTTATTTATTTCTTGCTCATTTTGTTTCGTAAAGGGCCGTCTGCTCAAAACACACTTCGTAGAAGTTTCCCGAACGCTGGTTTCTTTGGCTCTGTGTTTGTTGTCATGCGTTTGTGTTGTTAGCCAGAGATTAGTCACCAAGGCGTTCTGGAGCTTGAGTCATGAACAATAGACACACATTTGGCTGTAGTGTGGGTGAGCATGTAGTTGTGTCTTTGAACACTGATTTAACACATCAATCAGTCAGTCAGTCATAAAGAACCTCCGGGGAAAACCCTTCCTGGAATGGAGCTCTATCTGCTCTCCGCTGCGTTCTGCCTCCTCATTGGCCGACATCCAATCACCTTCGGAGCTTCTTATTGGCCGACGGCATGGCTTTATCTCTTTGATCGGTTTCAATTTCCTGCCGCTATTGCAGAGCCTGTTTTCATGCAAACGGGGGAAAGAAACGGCGCTTTGGAAAACGCAGCAGGCGTTATTATTTCTCCAGGTCTCAGATTAAAGTGATAGGCGCTATCACTTTAATCTGTGACCTGGAGAAATAATTTGCTCTGAATGTGAAATGAGCTCGAACAGACGCATGTTCGCCGCAGGCTAGAGGAACAGTTCACAGCTCGGCCCGGAGAATCAACGGAGCACTTGGAGCTCGCTACGAGTGCTGTTCCAACTTCAAACTGATCACTGATCAATGTACTTAATGTACTTGTGTGTGTGTTATTGTTATTTACAACAACATGTTATTTATTTAAATAAGCATAATTTATTAAAAATTAATTAATTTAAATAAAAGTAGATGTACATATTTGTTTTGATAAATGTTTACACTATTTATTTACTTATTCATTATTTTTGTTTATTTATATGCATGTAGACAAATAACTAAATAAAAAAATGTATACATCCATATTTAGTTTATTCAAATACATATTTAAATAGAAATATAAAGATTTCTAGTATTTCAAATGATATAAATATGAATTTAAACTATACATACATTCTGTTTTGAGATCCAGGTATCATTGTTTTGTTACTGAGGAAAAATAAATAAATACAAATGTTTAAATAAAGCATGTGACAAATGCATGAAACGAAATGTTTTTTGTTTTTCCTGTTCCTCTGACTTGCTAAAAAAAACTTGCTGGTCAGCAACACTTTTTTTTTCTTTTATTTTTTAACTAGTTTAACCAGCAAGGCTAAACTGGACACCCAGCAGGTTAAGGGTTGTTGCGTCTGCTCCTATCACTGTACCGTCTCATTGACCTTGGCGTTACTGGTTGTTTTTCCTGGTCAGTGTGAATGTGAATCTGCTGTATAATGCGTCTGAAGTGGCAGCTGCAACGAGCCTTTGTTACGTGCTGGTAAACGGATACCGTGTCGCTCATCGCTTTGAGGAGACATTGTTTAACCATCTGCCTTTTGTCCTGCACAGAGCTGCTGCTTTCATACGGGACTGACTGCAGTGAAGCAAACATGTATCAGTATCTTCAGAATAATGTAAAGCAAGTCAAATAACATCTTTCCATTTTCAGGTTTTTACACGGACTTTTATTGTGCTGCTTCACTTTTCTGTTTCGTTTTAAGGAAGTTTAGAATATTTTATAATAAACATTTAATGTGACGAATTGGGTAATATTAAAGATCAAAACTTTTTTTGGGCTGCACAATAGTAACACACATACAATAAATAAAACATTACAATACAGGAAATCCCAGGTATTTGTAAAAATAAATAATAATAATAATATTAAAGCTGAAAAATAACTTTTCTTTTTGTCTGGATGCAGCTCATCTTTTTAAACCATAAAGGAAACATTTTCCCACCAGTTTTTTTTCCCTCCAAATATTAATTTTTAAAAACCATGAGTTTTTATATTGGCAGTTTGCATGCAAGCAAATCTAGATGTAGGTTAAGTATATCCATACTACAATAACTATTTATTTTGTGCATCACTAATGCCTTTTCAACATTATTTTCCCGATATTTTGCCGTGCCACGTGCGACAGCACCTTCTGAATGCTTTAATGAAGTAGCTGATGTGCAGTTTAGTTCAGCGTGCATTGTCATGTGCTTTCAGGGCACGTCAAGTCTCTTTAAGAGCGGTGAAAGTGGATCCAGCTGCTGGATCTGTTACACCGTCCGTCTCACACAAAGACCGAGATTTCCATCCGTGCAGCACAAAAGAAGCCTCATGTATGAAGTGAGACAGATGGCCGGTCTCTGACACTGGAGGAATTTCCAGAAAAACAGACGAGCCTGTGTGCGTCTGAACTCACAGACTGCGTGTTAGGAAGAGCTTACAGTAGCAGAAAGGGTTAAATGTTAACGCTTTGACCCTTTCGACCTCCCTTCGAAAGAAATCATAAACTAGTCACTGACCAGGCCTGGCTTCAGAGCTCACAGCCGTTGACGTGCCCGAGAGTTTTCAAAGCGGGAAAATCAAAGCGATTGTAATGTAGGCTTCTTTGGGAGAAAATTATGGGCTGGAAAAATAAATAGACGGCGAGCGAGGCTGACACGCCCTTCAGCCTTGCTTGAGTTTCAGTAGCTGCCTTTGAAAGACGGCACAGGTAACTAGAAACGCACGGAAGGTTTTCTGGATGCGGTTTAGATCTGGTTGGCGGTTAACGCTTCACTATTGTGTTTGTGTGCGTGCATGTGCGTTTGTGTGCCACATGCATTGAGCGTTTGGATCGTTTGTCCAGCCAGAGCCGCATTAATATCAGTATGAATATCACAGGGGCTTTGTGTACAAATGCATTACATGGTTTTCCGTGTCACACGGGCTCCTTTTTCCACGCTGCCATGCCAACTATTTACACCAGTGACTCTCAGCTGGTGCATCGCCATCCAGAGGTGGGCTGCAGGTCCTTCTGGGTTAATAAAAACTTGATGCAAATTATAAAATGCATTGCATTCCAGTCTTCGGTGTCACATTATCCTTCAGAAATCGTTTGAATATGATGAGTTGCCGCTCAAGAAACATTTGATTATTAGCAGTGTTGAAAACCATGTGCTGGTGAGTATTTTTTTAATTTATTTATTTTTTCATGGGAATTGTTTTGAAGAAATTAATAGTTTTTAGACAGGATGCATTAAATTCTGCAAAAGTGTTAGTAAGGACATTTATAATGTTAAAAAATATTTCTTTTGGGCTGTGTAAATTATCTAAATATTATTAGTTCTCGGTTATAAGTAATTAACCTTTTTTTATGATAGTTTTGTGGAACCATGATACATTCATAAAATAATAAATACAAATAAATCCATAATATTCTAAAATACTAAAATTTTAAAAACATTTTCCACTTAATTTATAATGCATAGCTGAATTTTTAGCATCATTCCAGTCTTCATTGTCACATGATCCTTCAGAAATAATAATAACAATAGTTATTTTTACTATTAAATTGATTTCTCAGTCGTGCAAAATAAATAGCTATAATGTTACATTAATGTCAGGTGCATGAAAAAAACCTGACCATATTTCAGGCTGCTGTTAATTTTTATTTTGCTGTTTGTTAGTACTTTTTGCTTTTGTGCAATAAACGTGTGGAGACATGTTGACAATGACATCAAATGCCAAATTTGGGTGGAGAAGCACTCATTCTTGAGTTTTGACACTTGTGTGATGCTTATCATGTGTATTTCTGCTCTTTATGGCTGTTATTGCTCCACAGCAGCTGGAGAGTGTGGGGTTTGATGTGCTGCCAGCATGTTTATCATGTACGTCGTCCTTTGAGCATTTGACCTGTATAACTTTCCCACTCTGGCCTTATTTTCATAACCTTCCCCCACACGCTTTTATCTGCGATATGGCCGCGCACCGGTATCATATAGGAAAACTTTGAACTGTATTGTTCATTGTTGAATTGGGATCTGAAATGCTAATCTAATGTAAATAGAAATGGAGCAAGCCCTTCATTTACAGTGCCTATTTTGAGCCTGCTCTCCCGCCTCCACCGATGGAAATGCATGGACTTTGACTTTGAGCAAGATATTCAACCATAGCAATGCTTACCTGTTTACAAGTGTTTTTTTTCCACATATATTCTTGTTTGAAATGCAGTGCAAAAATAAAAAAATTTTTTGTCTATTTTGCGTCCAGAACACGTATAGTGGAAAGAAAAGATACTAAATACACATTTAAGTGTTTATTTTAATACACTTTATCTATTTTAGTCTGTAGATTTCAATTGCAATTTATATTTTTAAAATCAGTTTTCTCAAAATGAATTTCTTTCTCCACTTTAGCATCACTTATACAAACACCAAAACTTACAAATGTATTGTTATTTAAAGTTTAAAGGATTTTACTGAGGGATTAATTCATAGATAATTTAATTTATTCATTTGTGTATGTAGATTTTAATTACTGTATTGTACATATCTTTAAAGGCGGTAAGTTGTTTCTCCATTTTATCAGGACTTGCATACACCAAAATTTACCAACTTTATTCTGAAAGTTTATGTAGAAGGGTTAGCATATATATCATTCACCTGGATGTTTTATTGCATCTTTTTACATCTATAGATTTCAAATAAAACATTTTTAAAGGCCATTTCCTCAAAGC
Source organism: Enteromius viviparus (assembly GCA_032353835.1). Classification (NCBI taxonomy): domain Eukaryota; kingdom Metazoa; phylum Chordata; class Actinopteri; order Cypriniformes; family Cyprinidae; genus Enteromius; species Enteromius viviparus. The sequence goes on from JAUCNO010001476.1 coordinate 2,188,181, forward strand.
GAGTTTCTCTACTTCCGCAGTACTTACTGTACATACACCAAAACTTACAGCTTTATTCCTATCTATAATCTGAAGGTTTTTATAGAAGGGTTTGTTTATATATCATTCACCTTCAAACTTTGCCTGGTTGCATCTGTATATTTCAATTACAATACATATCTTTAAAAAGTTTTTTGTCCATTTCAGCAGCACTAGCATATATCATAACTTACAGATTTATTCCTATCTATATTCTTTGAGTTTTTATAGAAGGGTTTGTTGAAATGTCACTCACTTGATACTTTTTTTTTAAACGTTTGCCAAAACATGCTGAAAAAGTGTTTTTAGCTTTATTTTCCAATTTATGGAGTGATGCAAAAATATATCCAAAATTCCCTCTGTAAAAACTTTTAACTCTAATATGTCAACAAAACCAAACAAGAATTTCAATCCTGTCTTTATACGGTGTTCTAGAACATTTATGCAAATTTGAGCATGTTTAATTGCATAATGCAGCTTTTGCATATTTAAACACAAATATTTCAGTACAAAGTTGTTCAAATGTACTTGGAAAAGTATGGTGGTTATCTATTATTTAATATATGTATTAGTTATTTTATTAAGGCATCAGTCTGCAAATGTGTCATTCTGAATGCAAAACAAATGCAAATACAAATCAAAAAGGGATGTCGTCCCTCTTGCATGAGTTGAAATATCCAAATAGCTATGTCATATTTGAGTTTCCTCTTGTTGTCTTTTGTTCCGTGCAGCGCAGACACGTGTGACGGGGCAGTAATGTGCATGGAAGATCAAGATGAGAAGATCAAAGGCTGCTATCAGAACAAACACACAAGCGTGTCCCAGTGCAGCTACATTATAAACAGACAATGCGTGTCACGCTGGAGCTGTTATTTGATATGCGTGCGTATAGCAGGCAGGAATGCTGACAGGTCTTTCCCGTAGCCGTCATTCAAACATCAAAGCTCTTGTAACACTTCACGGCCGTTCTTTACAGAGCATGATTATTTTTAGAGCCGCTATCTGAAATCGGCATAACAGGACAGCGTAAACAAACAAGTGTGTCTGAACCTGTGTAAGGATGAGCATCGCAGCGTAAACAAACACACCGTCTGACTGAAGCCTGCTTGTCACTTTCTCTCAGGTTCTCTTACAGTATAGCAGACTTCTCTATAGGTATTTGGTTAATAAAGGTTTAATAAAAGCCTTGCAGATGCAGAAAGGATTCTCCCACTTATACAAAACATGAAATGCATGATATTCTGTTAAATAAACTACTGCTCTATTGTTTGGGATACGATTCTTCTAATGTTTTTGAAAGGAGTCTCTTATGCTCGACAAGAATGTATTTCTTTGTTAGCCTGGAGCACAAAAGCAGTCATCAGTAGCACAGGTATATTTGTAGCTATAGCCGACGATGCATTGTGAGTCAAAATTAACATTTTTCCTTTTATGCCAAAAAATCATTAGGATGTTTATGTTCCATGAACATATTTTGTGAATCTCTTTTAAAAAAATAAATCAATAAATTGGCATCCTCAGGTTCTTGATTTGCAAATTGTTGTATCTCTAACAAACAAACATGCATGCATGAATGGAAAACTTATTTATTCTGCTTTTAGATAATGCATAAATGTCTGTTTCGAAAAAAATTTACTCTTAAGGCATTATTAAATATTTTTGCAATTTAAAAATAACAATTTTATAATAATATAATAATTTATATTAAAATGTAATTTATTTCTGTTTATTTCTCAGTACTCCAGTCTTCAGTGTGACTAATATTCTAATATGCTGGTTGGCTGCTAAAGAAACAGTTCTGGTTATTATCAGTGTTGGAAATTGTGATATATATTATTTTTCATGATTCACAGATGAATAGAAAGTTCAAAAAAAACCTCCATTTATTTGAAATAGAAAACTTCTGTAATATTACAGTGACATATAGTGATATTACAGTATTATAGTGACTTTACGGTCACTTTAAAAAACGAATTACTTTTATTTTTTAATGTGCACCATTTATTGTTGGTATTCTAACTAACAGTAGAAACATAGAAGTGTGTTGTGTTGATGTTGTGTGTTATTTGAGTGGGTGAATAGTGAAAAGTCTGCAAAAGAGTGTGGAAACACTGTTTGCATGTAATTGAGGGGAAAGTGTTCGACCCTCTCTCTCTCTCTCTCTGTGTGCGTGTGTGTGTTGTTTTTCTTCACAATCAGCATTCAAGTCTTTGCTAAGGGGCCTAGTTGGACACAAACTATGTTATAAAACCCGAGGTGGCTCCCTCGCTGTCTTCATAGGCAGCAACTAAAACGAGCCTCATAAGCCACTGAGCTGAAGCATGTCACATTCTCCTTCTCATGTCAGAGATTCTCAAGGGTTGCCAAGTAAGACCAATGGCTTAATTCATTAGCAGATGTGATCAGGGCCTGTTGATGGTCATTAATTTACCCTAGTGAGTGTGCACTACAGGACAGCAGCCAGAATGTTCTTCCACTGCAGACATCTCGTGTGCTCAATGCTTATTATTGTTTGTCCTGGATCATATGTGAAGTATCTTTAGTGTTTTTCCATTGGTGTGTTTTTGCTTGCTATTTACACAAGATGCTTGTAGGTAATAGTTCTGTCTTTGCAATATTTTAGTGGTTTATTTGTTTTTCATACAACAGAAGAAAAAATATGCCTTTCAATGCCCTTCTTCATTGAAAAAACTAATAATAAGATATAAATATAATAATAATTTATTAATAATATAAGAAATACTTAAATGCAGTGCCAGTTTTAATTTTTAATTTTAGTTTAAGCTTTTGTCATTTTGATGATTTTTAAAAGAAAATATTTCTATGTTTTTTTTGTATATTATTTTATTTATTTTTATTTTTAGGTACTAGAGCAGAGAATGATTATTAGCATTATAGAGAGCATGGTTTTACTTTATTTAAGCTTCCTCGTTGGTCGTGTGTTCATGTCGCTGTGTGCATTCTTGTGTAAAGTGTGTTTCTGGACGCTCACAAGAGGAGATGGCAGAGGAATTTGGGAAGCTGGAATGGACTGTGTGTGTTGGGGGTTGGGAACAGCTGGTCTTCCATTGACGAGTTTTGAATGCTGGCAGTTAATATTTCACTACACACAGAAGTGTGTGTGTGTGTGTGTGTATATGTATGCAATGTATGTGAACAAACACACACACTCATACACATTCTGCTTCTTGACAACGGAGACCAACTGTGTAAAATCAAAACAGAGGCCATATGGAGCTCAGAAAGCACACAGTAAACAGCCACAATCAGTGACATTTAAAGAAGGCTCATCTCATGTGATCAGGAGGACAGAAAGAAATCTAGAGAAATATGGACACCTGTCTAAAGCTTTGATCGCTCCTCCATGTGGCCTTTTCCATCCTATGAATAACCTCTAGCAGAACAGACCCCCGTTCTCTGCTCTGAGTTTCAGTGTGTTGTTTAAAGGTGAAGTGCATTTCTACTGATCTGCTGAAGGCAGGTGAGGGACATCCCTTTCATGTGATTTATAATTGCTGAAGCTTTTATCATAATTTTGAATAAAGTTGCAGAAACTCGTGCTATCCCCATTTAGTATCTTTTTTTCACATAGCAAAAGAATATGCTTTATGAATTTTAGGTGTTGCATTTTAAATGTTCAAAAAAACCAAATGTTTCAAACAGGTTAAACCAAAAATAATAATACGGAATCAATATTTTCAGACGTCTTATCTCATTTCTAAAACATCGAAATACTTTTTGACTGCCTTTCTTCTTGCATTAAAAGTGGATTAAACTTTATTAAAGATTTAACCAATTATTTATTTATTTATTTTTTTTTATTTTGGAAAAAAAACTTTAAAAAAATTATTTATTCATAATTATTATTTAAATTAATAATTTCTTAAGACATCACATTTGACAAATTTTAATTTCATTTATTTTATTGCTATTTATTTATTTATTTATTTATTTATTCACACTGAAAAATCAAAAGATTTTTTGGTCAAAAAACGCCTAAATAATAATAATTAATAATAAATAATTATTATTAAAAATATAGAAATAAAAAAACTGTCTAAAAATCCAAACAATATTCAAAGTTAATAATTAATCTAAAAATAAATAATAATTATGAGTTATTTACTAATAATATATTTTTTTACATATTTATTTTTTTACTTTTATTGAAAGTAATGTTGCACAGTATTTTAAAGCACCCATGTCTGTTCCTTTAGTTCAGGAGGGTAGTGCTGTTAAAGCTCATCTCAAACGTTTTCTATATTTCTTTCCGTCTGTCTTTCTGAATTATAGTTTGTGTGGGCCGTCTTTACCATATGTTTAAGTCCAAACGCAGCAGTATAGGCGGAGGTTCATGAAGACTCGACTTTAACTATAGATGCCTATTTTCTCTTTTCCACGAGCCGCTGATTTATTGATCTCTTCATGGACACACAGTTATTTGTAGAGGCCAAAAACATGGGAAGAGACAAGCTTGCGGAGGATGCATTTGTTCATTCAATGTCTGCATGCTTTTTAGTATTACTATTACTATTTACTTGGTCTTTACTCTGTCTTGCAAATGTTTTATTTTTGATTTTTTTGTCTTATTTTATTTTAGTAGTTTTTAAACATCTCCTACACATTTGAAACTTTATTTTATTTTAATCTTATTATTTTAATTTTTTTAATATATATTTTAACACATCCTATGCATTTTATTTTTATAGTTTTATTATTCTGTTGTTTTATTCCCAACATCCTACGACAGTTTTTTTTTTTGCATTTATTTTGTGTATATATAATTTATTCCTTTTTTTTTAATATGGATGCACTTATGTTAGTCAGACCATGAGGGCGTGAGGGACAAGAGTAGGTGATATGTAAACACGGGTGGTCATATGTTAATGAGGTTGTGACATCATAATCATGATTTTTTTTACAGGTTCTGACTTTCCTCCTGAGGAATTGAATGTAGCAGATGATTAGAGGAAAGAGTTTAACAAAAACGAGAAGATGTTGAAGGAAAGTGGTTTAAGAGGTGGGGAGTTAGACCCGGGGTATGTATGAAGAGTTGAACTTGTGGTCTTGTTGTGGTGTTTTAGCGTGTTTTGGGTCTCTGACAGCCGGCTCAGTGAATCCGGCCGTCTGTTCACAGCTGTCCAGAAAACTATCTGGTGAATTTGGCAGCCGGCCGCGCTGGATGAGCTGGAGAGGGAATGAAAGAGAGACAGATAAATGAGCGTACGATGAGGGCTGCTTGTGTTTGCTTTGGAGCTGATCTGCTGATGCTCTGATAACACTGCTGCTCTGTTTGAAGACCTCCCGTCATTAACACAGATATTACTGACTCACTTTACTGAAACGGCTCGGCCGATGACAGACTCATTAGTGTAATGAGCGGGTAGTTAGTGTAGCGCGTACAGATGAGTTAAGACGTTTGTCTCGGAGATCATCATGCCTCCTGGTGGCTGCAGACACACACCAACAGATCCCAGACGACAATGGAGGTTTGTTTAGGATGAGTTCTGCATCAGATACTCCTCAAACAGCACATTTTATCCAGAACTATCTCTCGTTCTGGCCCCTCGGGGTCTAGTGTGTTCAGAACCTGAAAGAGCAGCTCATATATATATATATATATATACACGTTAAGGTCTGATAAAAGCTTTCTTTCTTGCTCATTTGATTTGTTTATTTATTTATTTATTTATTTGGCAAAGTGTATATTTTTTTCTATAAAAGCATTTAATTAGTAAAAATAAATCAATAAAAGAAATAAAAAAATATGAATATTTCCCTGTTTTTATCATTTTATTTATATTTTTTCATTAAGCATTAAGGTTTTAAGAATTAAAAAAAGGTTATTTAACTAAAATTATTAATATTATGAATAGGTTTTCTATGTATAAGGGAAGGTGTACAGTACATCCTGTTTTCACCTTTTTCTGTATGTTTGTGCTTTTTTATATATTTTTTTAATACTAATAATAATATACTAATATAATAAATTGTTAACTTTTCAGCTTTTGTTATTATTTTGTTTTTATTAATATTATAATTTGTATATTTTTTTTAATTCAGCATTAATATTTTGAAATGTAAGAATGAATATAACTTCATGTAAAATGAAAGGTTTGTCATAACTGATACTTATCATTTAGTCTATTATAATTTTTTATATGATATAATTTTCATGGACTCCTAACTGATTTGCATATATATGTGTATGTATTTTTTTGCTATTTGCTACATTTTGTCCTCACTATAGTTCATTTTAAGTGTGACAAATGGATTTAAAAGTCCAAATATTTATGCCATCTCTTAATTAATAATACGGTTTAAGATGAATTGTAGCATGTCTCAGTACAGGACCTTGTGTCACGGTTTGTAATTTCATGTCAATCAGCCATAAACCACACTCATATCCTCTAGAGCATCACTCCTGTGTGTTTGGTTATAATTAGGACTGGTTGTAATCTGTATAATTATTCTTTGATATTTTCTGGTTTATTTGGGTCGTCCTGTGGCTACAGGTTTCATATGGTTCTGAAAATAAATCAACACAACCTTAACCTTAACTACTGTACTAAACTACTCATAAACCTTAACTACTCGCTAAACAAGTCTACATATTAACCATGATTTATGAACACGGCTGAAAGTGCAAACTAGTTTTGTTGTTGTTTTTATGAAAGTAATTCTGTATTTCCTGAAGTTGTGATTAGTGTACACTGCAAAAACTAAAACAGTAGAAATCTTGAAATATTACATAAACAACTGTTTTCTGTGTGAATATATTGTAAACTGTAATTTATTTCTGTGATGTTCAGCTGAATTTTCAGGGTCACATGATCCCTCAGAAATCATTCTAATATACTGATTTGCTGCTCAAGAAACATTTCTGATTATTATCACTGCTGAAAATAATTTTTTAAGAAATAACAAATCTAATATATAAATAACAAAATAAAGCAATTAATACTGATCCAAAATGACAGTAAAAATTTTCATTATGTTATAAACACTTTTATTTTAAACAGACGCTGTTCTTTTAAATTTTCTATTTATCCAAGAATCCAGAAAAAATTAGATGCATCACAATTTCCACAAACATATGCAGCTGCACAACTGTTTTCAGCATTGATAATAATCAGAAAGGATTCTTGAGCAGCAAATCAGCATATTAGAAGGATTTCTGAAGGATCATGTGACACTGAAGTCTCATGAAAATTCAGATTTGATCACAGGAATAAATTACATTTTAGCAGATATTTACATTTAAAACAATTATTCTAAATTGGAATAATATTTCACCATTTGTACTGTATTTCTGATTGGATAAATGCAGGCTTGGTGAGCAGAAAAGTCTTTTGACTGGCGGTGTGAATGAGTGTCAGTAAGCAGCGATGCTGGACGTGTTCTGAGCGTTCTCAGCAGCTTCAGTGGAGCTGAACGCTGGGATTACTCATTGAGAGCAGCGCTCAGAGAAGAAGTGAAGCCTGCTCTGCTTTCATCTGAGCCTTTCATTTCATCCGTCTGCGCTCTCTTCCTCAGTCCCGCGTATCTCCTTCTCATCTGTTGCTCTTGGTGCGTTTTTGCAGGTAAAAGCCTTTGTGATTTATCGCCCGTCACCTCTTATCACCGTCTCGTATATGTGTGAGCTCTTTCTCTTCATTTTTCTTGCTGTCGGCAGGCTTTTATTTCCCTTCACAATGAAGTCCACAAGATTTCAGGAAGAGCACGTTCCAGGGTTGTTGAACCCTTAAAAAAAATACATGTAGAAAAAAACATTAAGGCTGAAGTAAAGTAAAATATATAAAATAAGTAACCATTTATGTTATTTTCAGCAAGTTACTCATTAATTTCTCATTTTTGTTAAGTTTAGGTTAAAGTACCAGAAAACAAAAACTTTATGAAAACTTCAGTATTAAGACTTAATAAAAATATTAAATATATATATATATATAAATTATTTTTAAAAAAGCACACAACAAAATGACTTTATAAAAAATGGCAATTAAAAAATCTTATTCAAAATAATTTTTTCATTTTATTTTGAAGTACCGAATTAACAAATTAGTTTTTTTAATCATAATAATAATACAAATTCAGAGTTATATTACATTATACATTCATATGAAAAACTATTATTTTAATTTGTAAATAAATTTCAAGTCTTTTGCTATTTTTCTCAAATAAATGCAGCGTTCCGGAGTCATGCTGAGCCTGAACTGTTGAACAGCGTAAACGTGAATTGAAAACAATAAGATTAACATTGAAATCTCTTTATTAACTTGACTTTATAAACGTCTTTCTCTTTTGATCTGTAGATTTGCTAATAACAGAGACGCTTGTTTGCATGATTCACATGATAAACGGAGCAATATACACAGACGCGGTGTCATAACACGACCCTTCCGATGATAAACAAGCGTTTACGTCCACAGGAAGTCGCTGTTATAGTGTTTATCGTTGACGAGCTCTGTCCTGAAATAGTCCTCTGAGCGACGACTTCGGCCCCTGACCTGGTTCCTTTGATCCGACTGCTTTCCAGCGCAGTTAATCATGGGAAACCAGATAGGAGGTCATGTGATTTCTGAGTTCTAGATCTTCTGGTCAGATATACTGTTACATTTATGAGTTTGTCGAATGCTGCTGCTTTATGTAATGTTATCAAAGGGCTGTTTTTAATTAAAGAGGCTTGGGATTGGTTGGAGTCGGCTAATAAAACTCTGCGTGTCCGTTTGAGATGTTTGCTTAGCGCTGTTGACTTTTACGATTAAATGTACGTTTATGTTGTGCGAGGACGTTTATGGACTTTTCTGAGCAGATAACGCTCAGAGTTCAGCGTTAAAACCCTTGCCTGTCCACACACACACACACAGCTGTCACAGGGCTGTACCTCAGGAGTCAAAAGTCCAAATACACACATGCTTGTTTTCTCTGAAAGTGCTTTTTTGTGTTGCTTTAAAACCGAATGGTTCAGATCCACATTTAAGGCATTTAGAACCGCACAAATATACTGCTGTTTTAACATTAATAATAATCAGACACATTTTTGTTTTATTATGATGAATGAAGTACAGTAGGGGATTTTTTTTAACAGGGTAAAAGTAGATTAGATTTAAGGAATGTGATCAGAATATAAACATATTTTGTGAGATTTTCATATTTGTCTAAGGCATTTTGTTTCTGAATAGTTTGCGAAAACCATTCAAATCAATTTCTGTTAGCCAAAGCAATTTTCTGTATTTTATTCAATTTTGGCTTTTTCTTGAGTTGTTTTGTGATGAAGTTTTAATATTTAATTTAAAGTTATCTTAAAATGTCTTTAATATCATCTTTCTATTGTAAAACAACAGCAGAAAAATGCAGCAACTATGGCAGACATTGCCTCTCTTTCTAGTCTCTGTGCACAGCCAGCATAGACTGCTCTGTCAGCTTCAGGAATCAGTCCTCTGTAAATGTGCT
>JAUCNO010001476.1:2197751-2209685 GCA_032353835.1 Enteromius viviparus
CGACACACAGCGTCTCCAGAACATGGCGCCCGCAGCAACACTACAGACAGAATAATAGCTCCGCCTTCTTTCTTTGCGTAAACATTTGATCTCTGTTAGAAAATAAACCCACTCTGTGACGGAGAAAGTGTTTAAACAAGAAGATTTAGAGGGTGTGGATTTTGGGTTTTGGTTTTGAAACTTTAGGCACTTACAGCTTGTAACACTTCAAAGAGAAAAGAAAACTTGAATTTGCATCATATGACCTCTTCAAAATATGATGAAAAATGGTCGTATCTCAGTTTTCTACCAAACTAATGAGTTTTTTCCAGTGTTTCCATGTTGAGCGAGTGCTGTGTGTTTGATTGCTGTGGGCTCTTTAGCTGACAGGTGATGGTGAATCTGTGGCTCCTCCTCGGGCAGATCCGGCTGTAATCTGATGCGTCTCTAACAGAAGTACTCATCATACACACGCTGATATGAGCGCTGGAAACTCTGCTGCCAGCATGTTGCACACACTTAATGTTGCATTTGTGATGGAAACAGAAAAGTGTCAAGACGAGAGCGGGATTGAGTTTCATTCAAATGTTTGTGTCCACATGAAATTGCACATTTGTCTTTGCATGTTGGCATAATATGCATTTTGGGCCATATGCTCTACATCTTATGAGACTCATTGTGTATTAGTGTTTTTTTAATCTTTGTTTATTAGTGTTACTTTTATTGTATTGTTGTTTTGTTTGATACTTTGTTTGATTACTAAGTGTTTAAATTCTTTTAAATAATCTTAATAAAATCTTAATCTTAATATTTATATTTCCAAAATGTATGTATTCCATATATGTCGAATTGGCACACGTTTTGCGTATTCAGTTTTTGTGGAATGTTGACTTGGCAAAAATAAAGTGCGTGTATTTAAATTCAGTTTTAATTAGTATAAATGTATTTTTTTAATGCGTATATCCAATAGAATTAATTAATTAATTGTGCTCTAAATCAGTAAAAAGTATGAGTCAGAATGTATGTTTTAATAAATTGATTGGATAAATGTATAAAACTGTTTATTAAAATGGATACATTTTAATTGTACCTTCCATAGATCTCATTCTGATTTAATTTATGTGTGACTCACAAACATGCACAGATTTAGTGTATTAGTTATGATTGAATCTGACAGATATATATTTCATTAAAATATAGGCTGAAATATTTTTCCTTCTGTTTTGTGTTACACTTGCTGTGCAGCTGTAGTTTGTGTGTTTGTGTGTGTGTGTGTGTGTGAGAGAGAAAGAGATGGATCATGCAGATGAAGTTTCATATGTGGCATCCTCACAGTGGCAGCTGGGATAGCGATCTGCTTTGATGTGTGTGTGTGTGTGTGTGTGTGTGTGTGTGTGTGTGTGTGATGTGGAAAGCACCCTGCTCTACTTCCTCTTCCTCCTCTGATGTTGGGGCTTCATTTTTACATTCCTCAAGACACTCTGTTTTTTTCTTCCCGTCGGGTTCCAGCAGAACTATGTCAGCTATTTCTCTGTGTGCAGTAATATCCGGAGAGCATCTACTGTAATTAGTTTTGTAAAGCGACGCAGAAGGCAAGATCTTCTTGCTCTTTTTTCATGTGAAGCAGGTGCTTTCATCTAACAAGACCTCCCACAGACTTGTGTTAACTACTAATACTCACTCTAAACTTAAACCTCAACTAAAAAGAGAACCTTTGGGTCGGTTGCAGAAAATACACTGCTTCACACACTCAGCAAGGCGCATTTATTTAAACAAAAAAAAACAGTAAAATAGTGAAATACAGTACTACTGCAAATTCAAATAACTGCTTTCTATGTTAATATATGTTAAATCATAATTTATGCATGCGATGAAAGCTGTATTTTCAGCATCATTACTCCTTCAGAAGTCATTCTAATATGCTGATCAAGAAACATTTCTGATTATTATCAATGTTGAAAACATCAGTGCTGCCCAATACTTTTGTGGATCCGTGACGCATTTAATTTTTCTTGATTCTTTGATGTTCAAAAAGACCAGCGTTTATTAGGAAAAGAAATCTTTTTATAACATTAGCTCCCGGTTTCACTGACAAAGCTCAAGCCTAGTCCCAGACTAAAATGTAAGTCTGAGCTGTTTCAGCTGAAAGAAACTTGCACTAATTGATCTTAAAACATACCAGTGCCTTTCCTTTGTCTCAAGATGAACACCAGTATTGTTTTGTTTTTTTTCAAAGTATGGCCTAATCCCCGTCAACTAAACCTATACATTTTACTTCTGATCAGTTGAATGCATCCTTGCTTAAGAGAAGTCTTCATTTCTTCTCCTGACCCTGAACAGTAGCATATTTGTTAAACGTAGTTTCTGAACTACTCATCCCTCTCAACCTCGAGGAAGATTTAGAGCAGTGATCTTGTGCCGGAGGTCAGAAACAGAGCTGCTGTCTGTTGGAGGAGGATGTGTGTTTGATCCCCAGAGGCGTTGCATGCTGGGACAGCGTCTCCTCTGATCTCTCTCTCTGTCCCCTGGGGTCATGATCTGTTCTAGGACCTGCTCTGGTTTGTGTCTGTCTCTCACAAATCAAAGACGTTTCAACTAATTACATTTCAACCAATATACGCATACCAACGAATTAACGTAGAAACATGATGATGTCATGATATAAAAACTATTTGAATGTTTCTTTACCACTCAAGCTTTTATTTAAGCGATTATATCTCAATGCATTTGACTCCTTTGCTAATTTTAACCTTAATTATCGCAGTAATCTGACAGTTTTGGTGCAGTTTAGCTTTAGTTTAGACTGTTAAACCTCTTAACCAATCAGTACTGAACCGAATCAAGAGCTTGCGGTTCAGAAAAGATATGTAGATGGTTTCTAAGGTATTGATATGCAGTTGCTTGGGTGTTTGACAGATCCAGATCTTTCTAAATGTCCTTCTATAATTATTTTCTTCATTTACTGAAAAAACAACTGTATATAAAATAAAAGGTTCTTCAAGTGATGCAATACAACCATTTTTGGTTCCATTCAGTCAAAGGCTCTTGAAAGCATCATCTCTCTTAAGAGTCTGAAGAACTTCTTTTGTGAAACAGCAAGGTTCTTCAGGTGTTAAAGGTCTGTTATGAAGATAAAAAGGTTCTTCTATGCCGTTGTGAAGAGTGTATGCAGCAATCGTCATCTTCTTCATCTTCTGAATGTCCTTTCAGACCTACTTTATCCTTCATTTCTTCTTTTTTTCAAACATCTTTATTTCCTTGATCCTGGTTTCAAAACTTCTTTCATTCTTTTATTCTTTCTTTTTCTTTCCTTTCTTCCCTCCCTCCAACTTTTTTTCTCCTTCTAGCCTTTTCTTTCTTTCTTTCTTTCTTTCTTTCTTTCTTTTCTTTCTTTCTTTCTTTTTCCATCCTTCCTTCCAAACGTTTTGATATTAAAGTGAATCAAAAGCTTGTGAATGGATTCATGAATGCTTGTTAATAGCATTGGTGTTTTCTCAGGTTGTAGTTTATTAGTGTTGGTCTCCTTCACACACTCCTCGCTCAGAACAGACTCTGAATCACTTGTGTTCAAACAGCGTCTTCAGGCTCTTTACTGACTCACACATCAACACTGAACTAGTCTCAGCACACCTGACTAGATTAACCAGCACACACTCATTCTGATCACTAGTTTAACAGCAGGAACTCATTTCTCACAGTCCTTTCTTCCTTTTTTTCTTGTTGTTTTTTTTCTTCAATAGAGGCTTTTTGGTTTCTATGTCTTTCTTTTTCTCCTTATTTCTTTGGTTCTTTCACTTTTTGTTCATCCTTTATTGGCCTCAATCAAACTTTTATTCCTGTAGCACCTAATTTCCAGTTAAGTCACATGTCAGATTGTGTAAAGGACTGATTGATTTGAAAGAACTGCATTTATCTGAAATAGATTCATTTATAACAATATCTTTACACATTCCACTTTTGATCAATTTAATGCATTTCTGCTGATAGTTTATGAACTACTTTTTTTTCCTCCTCTTTAATTGGTGATTCTCAGCTGAGTGTATCGTGGGCCAAACACACTGAAGATGTGATCAGAGCAGAGCGTCTCGAGTGACGAGAGTTTATTCTGTCTGCGTAAACTGTGGCGTGTTGGGTTATGGACAGTAATGCCTCAGGGAGCGCTTCTGTATGTTTTCATAACCTTTTGAATAACATGAGTTTCTGGCACCTCTGCTGCTAAACTCTGTCCAGTTGCCAAAATACACACACACACACACACACACACACACACATATATGCAGATGCTCACACAACATTTCTCCTCTCATCTGGAAAAAGTCATGTGCTGCCAGTCGGATGCATGCAGAGCATTACAGTCATTTATTTATGTTTCTGCTCAGTTCATGTGTGTTGATCTTTCTGTTTTGTGCACACTTGTTCTGTTGTAGTGGTGAACAAGCATTAATACTGAGTGATGGAAGACCTATTAAGAAAGAAATATCTTTCAATTCAGTTTTGATGATTTAAATGATCTACTGTTGATGAATTGTGACAGTGTTTATAGTGTTTATATTGTAATATGTTGTAAAGTGAGTATTTTATCTCCCTAATCTGTCTGAATGAGCAGCTAGAAGAAGTAAAGCATAAACATTTCAAGTAAGAGTCCTTGTGCACTTTGCTCTTTCTTTTAATTAAAAGTCCTGAACTACACACAGAATCGTTTCTGGTTATCATTGGTATTTTAGTGACACATATATACATACAATTTATATTATTATTTTTTCTAATAATGAGCAGGGTTGTTATATAAAACTGGGTGGTTATAAAAAAAACTAAAACCATCAATCCAAAACTATAACCATTTTTGTGACTATAAATAAAATAAACCTTTAAAAAATTAAAATAAATTAAAATATAAAAATAAACAAAAAATATAAATTTTAAGAATATAGAACAAAAAATATAATTTAACTTGAAGTACTAAAATATAGTAGTATTACCTAATCAATAAAAATGTATTAAACAATATATAGGCATATTTTATAATATTACAAAAATAAGAAAACTTTAAGATTAAAGTGAAAACATAAAATCCCAAAATAAATCAAATTCTAAATATGAACACAAACTAGCAGTGTTACTCACCTGGTAGTGACAGTCTTCTTATTACCTTTAAAAACCCAAACATTGTAGTATTAGCAAAATCCATTATTGATCAACTAATTTATATTTATTTATGATAAATCTACTACGTAGACTAGATTTTATTGATGCGTGTTTTATTATTTGATTAACTCTTCATAAACCCTGTCTGTCTGTGTGTAGTTATTCTTAATATCACTTTTTGATGTGTGAAGTATTTCCTGTTTGTGCCTGTGTTTTGCCTGTTCATGCATCAGTGGTCGGTCATTGTAGTGGAGTAATAGGTCACAGGGTCAAATCCCACGAGTGCCTTGTGATCTTAACCTCAGCGTGAGGCACTTAACCCTTAGTTAACCTCGTCTAATAAATCTCCTGTGATCAAGTCAAGCATGGCTCTGTCAGCAGCGTTTCACACACTGTTCTGATGCTGAAACACACACTGTCTGATTTACAGAGCCGTCTTTTGTTTGGAGAAGCTGAATATGTTAATTTATTTAAATCTGTAACTAATCTCTTGTTTACATAACTTGATATATTTGGATAAGATACTTGTGGTAAATAAAATACTCAAATGTTATTTTAGTATCATTAAGACATTTGACAGTTTTATCAAATTAAAATATTTTCAATTTAATTTCAGTCTGGAGTTTTGCTATTTTTTATTTTTTTTTTTTCTTGTTTTAGTTTTTTTTTTTTTTTATTTAGCTTGTTTCATTTTTAGTATTTTTTTTCTTATTTTTGAACATCAATTTAGGCTACAGTAGACAGAAAAACTGTTTTGAGCAAAAAAAACAACTTATTTTATTTTTATTTTATTTCAAATAACGAAAATGTTTTTTTTATCTGTAGTTTTAGTTGGCTATAATAACCCTGGTAATCAGATCAAATGACAGATTACTTGCTCAAGGAACTGCTCTTTTGAAACACAATATGAAAACACAAGCTTGAAATGGCTTTTTACTTAATTTTAATCAAGGTATTTAATTTTCCTGAATTGTATGTGTACTCAGTCATGTGTGTTTGTGAAATATTAGTGCATGAGAGATATGCTGTCTGTTCATTCCCTTACGAGGAATTAATGGCTTTTCTAAAGTGAACATATATGAGTTCATGAGCGAGATTTCCTAACAAACCATGACCAGACATGTATGGAAGGGTTATGAGTCATAGGCTTTGATTTAATATCCATATTTCTCTGCCAGGCCAGCAGAAAGGAGAGGCCAGAGCGAGAAAGCTGGAGTTCAGAGCAGCTATTGTGTGTGTGTGTGTGTGTGTGTGTGTGTGTGTGTGTTGTGGTGAAGCGGCACAGGTGAAGTGCTTTTCCAAACGGCTCTGCTCTTTATTGAGATTTTGTTTGATGTGATTTATTTTTAGTCGTGTGTTTGTTTTTGCAGCACTATGGGAAACTTTTACCATCACCATCCCAGTGTGCTTTAATGAAATCTGTAAAGTGCAATAAAAAGTGCTTTTGTTGGGCAGAAATGCATTTATACATACTATACATATCCACTGTCCTGCAAAGTTTAGCTCCAGCTCTAATCAAACACACCTGAAGCAACTTTTTACGTTTTTTCGGATGGCTTGAAAATGAAAGGCATTTGTGTTTGATTGGAGTTGGAGCTAAACTTTGCAGGACAGTGGATCGCCAGGAGCTGGGTTGAACACCCCTGTTATACCTGCATATGTGGGGCAGAGATGTTAAGATGTCCGCATCAAAAGAATTTTATGTCCATAGAGAGCACATTAAATGTAAGTAAAGTGCCTACCTTTTAAGGTTTCGAATCAGTTTTTGGAGAATGAAATGTCAATGTTATTCAGACTTGTGCATATAAAAGAAAAAGGAAGCATATTCTATATTATTGTGTTTTAAATCAGTAAAGAAATCTGTAGCAAAAAGTAGCATTTGGGGTGAAAGTAATTAGTCTTTTAATGTGTCTTCTTGTCTCTAATGTGTTATTTTGCCAGTTTATATTTTGTTTTATTAAACTTTATTTTATTTTTTTATTATATAGTGTGTACAGGACAAGCTGTAATAGGACAGATACTGTATTGATTAAAAATGAAAAAGTGGGCGGTGCTTGTCAGAATGCAGGCTGTTGATTGACAAAGTTACTTTAAGACAAATACTTTCCTTTATAATAAAATAAAATGATGAATCCATCACAGTAATACAGGAACATGACTGTAAAGCAGGTCCAGGATGATTTCATGTTGACTAAGGGACTGTTTTTCATTAGTTGCTGTCTGTCACTGATGGAGAGTTAGCGGTGTGGTTAGAGTGTGTGTGTGTGTGTGTGTGTGTGTGTGTGTGTGGATCAGGGTTTTCTAGGCCACCCATGTGGCAGTGTGGCTTTTTTCACCAAATATACGCTCCGTTTGACTGCCAGCGTTTCACCTCTGAACTGATTTATTGCGTTGACTATGAAGTTTTCCTGATCTGAGAGATTTCCCTCATTCATTCTCTCTAGCTGCTGGTGCAGGTGTGTGTGTGTGTGTGTGTGTGATCTGCAGTTGTGTTCTGGCATGCCTACAAAGGCTCAGACATTGTAACAGAGCTGGGATTTTTTTTGTGACCCACCACCAAAAACACCCCGGATCCATAAAGCGGGGGATGTTTTTCTGCTCTGGGCTGCTTGCTCGTCCATCTGATACAAGCGTCTTCTGATTCATTGTTGTTTTGGGTCAAAAGTGTAAGGAAAAATTCATCATGTGCAGAATCACGCATGCAGGTCAGTCTAATGAAGATTAATGAGCACTTCATATTTCACACCGAAATTAAAAAGGAAATGTTTACATAACAGTAATGCAAACAGGAAAAAAACACTTTACTTTAATGCAACAGTGCAGGGCTGTAGTACTCGAGTCCGGTCTCGAGACCGTTTTTTTATGGTCTCGGACTCAAACTTTTTTGGACTCGGTCTTGACTTGGACTCGACTAGTCCTGGTCTTGGACTTGTCTCGGACTCGACAAAGGTGGTCTTGACTACAGCCCTGCAACAGTTCTAATCGTCAAGTCTTTGTTTATTTTATTATTGTATTATAAATAATACCATCACCAGGAATTCTGTAGTTTTTTTTTGTTAAGTCTTATTTATGCCTTTTTATTTGTATAAATTTTTAGACTTATGCTTAATACTTGTTGAACTTTTAAAAAGTGTATTAAAACATGATTTATTTATGCATTTGTATTTCTTTAACACTCTACTGAATATCCTGTGTAGACTTTAGTTTAATACCAAATAATAATAAATAAAAAATTTTAATGTGCTAATGAAAAACATCAAAAACAAACAAAACGTCTTTGTTTTTATGTGTTCTTTTTTTTTTTAAATAAATTCTTATAAACCTAAAACTAAAATTAGTAGTTATTATTATTTTATATTTTTATGAAATCTTTTAAGCTTAAAACAAAAATTTTTACAATTCCAAATCATAAAATTCTTATCATAAAATGTATTACTTGCTTTCCTTTCTTTTTTAAAGCCTATTTATTTCTTTATTTTTGTGGGGGATAGAGCACGACCTGGCGTTTGTAGTCATCTTTGGAGAGATTCACCTGCACACACACACACACACACACAAACACACACACACACACACTCAGTCTTTGTCTCTGTCTCTTGGTAAAATCTCATTGTCCACAGTCCTGGAGCCGTGGCGTCTCTGTGGTCTGTCCCCTCAGGGAGGACTCGTGCAGGAAGCGCTGCACACCTCTGATTTCAGATGAGCGCAGGTCAGAGGTCGTGTCTCTAGTGCTGTGCTGAGGTTTGTTTGTGCCTGAGTCAGGTCTGATGCTTCGGCTGGCTGCGGTTCAGCTGCGGGACGGGGCGTTTTCCACCGCCGTGTTTTGAAAATGAAACTCGAAGCCTGTAGCTGTTCCTCCCGATGCCTTTGATCTGCTTTCAGCCGCGGGATGGGAATGAAAAGATGCTGAGACATCGAGCCTGGTTCTGGAGGAGCGATTACACACACGCTTTCTCCTGGAAACACACACATGCTTCTTCAGTCGTGCTGCCGTTAGCTGGAACCCGGCCTGTTTCTCCAGTAGTACTGCGGTTTCTTCAAACACGCTGCTCGTGGAAAGAGCTCCAAAACATCAGGCGTCTGTAGCTTTAAATGGCCAAACTGAATTGATCAGATGCTGATCTCTTGTGACTGATGATATAAAAATAAGTGCATTAATTCTGTTGTTGTCCCCCGTTCTCAATGTCTTCAATGTCTTGTCTTTTTGTTAAGTTTGTAATTATTGAATTTGAATTTATTTAATTTATTCTATTTGTCATTATTTTAATACCTTTATTTATTTGGTCTATTCATTTCCTTCAGTTGTCTATTAAATACTACTTTCAAACAATTGTTTGCTATTAATCACATCCAATATAAAAGTTTTGTTTACATAATATATGTATGTGTACTATGTATTATGTATATATAAATACATATGTAAATATTTGCACATATATATTTTATATTATATAAAAATATTAAATTGTTTCTTAAATATATAAATGCATATTAACCATAATAAATACACAGAATGCACACATATTATGTAAACAAGCACTTTTATTTTGGATGTGATTAGTTGTTTGCAGTACTATTAATTTATTATTTATTTTCACAATTTATTTCTTATCCTTATTTGACTGTCATTTAATTTGTTTGTTTATTTTTATTTAGTCTGTGTATTTTTTTATTTAGTTGTCTGTTAATGTACTCTTCTTTTTGTTTATGGATTGGTTTATTTGATTTATTTTAACTAATTATTTGTCTTTGTTTATTAATGTGTCCATTCTTTATTTCATTAGAAACCATCTGTATTTATTTCTCATGTATAGAATATTCACATTCGTTATTGGAGCTCGAGAGAGTACGCTCTGCTTTTACTGAATGGAAAAAAATGGTAATGATGCTCAGAAAAACGAGTCGTTCTGTGCTTCACTGCAGAGAGGAAATCATACGGGTTTGGAATGACATGAGAGTCAGCGAATGATGACAGATATGAAACTGCTCCTTCAAGATCTGCCAAGAATCTACATTAGGCTTTTAATTTTTCAGGGCATTTCCCAATAAGAGTTCATCAGTCATATATTTGAGAGTGATTTATCCTGAAGTTGCTCATGTTTGACAGTGAAGATCCCTGTTAATGTTAAGTTTGGTTGTGTTCGTAAGAAGAAAGTAACTGGGGTGGTCTACGGGCTGAACGTGGGACCTGGAATGACCTGGTGTGATAAATCTCTGAAGGATTCACGAGCAGTAATGGAAATCCAGAGAGAGGACGCTGGAGGAGCTCTTTGAAGACGTGGAGATTGAAATACAGATGCCAGAAGGAAATGAGTTAAGGAGCCCCTTGGAACGCGTCCTGGCCTGGTTTTGTCATATGTCTGAGCTTTTTATAGTCATAATAATCATGTAGTCGCTCTGGACTATTCCAGAGTATAGGAGGAGAAGGATATGTAAAGTGTAGGGCGAACGCCTCCTGAAGAAACTACGCTCCGTCTTGATGATGCATTTCATCTGAGACGCTCCATCTACTGTAGGAAGAATAAGATGTTTGTTAAAGCAGTTAGGTCAAATATATAAACAGATGCTGGTTAAAGAAAGAAGAAAATCTTAAAGGCTGTCTATCTGTGTGAGTTGTTTTGAAAGATCTAAAATACAGTAAAAACACCAATATTGTGAAATATTACTGTACTTCAAAATAACCGCTTTCTCCTGCCATGTGTTTTAATTTTTCCTTTCTTCATTCTTTTTTTTATTTAAGCATTCGTTTCTTGTAAAGGACAATCTTACTAACTTGTAGTAATTTTTTTGCAAAGTTGTGTTTGATTATTAAAGCCTCTCAAACTGATTTAAAAGGGTAAAATCACTTCACTTTTGTTTTGCCACTTGTTTTGTCTGTTCCAATTGAAATCATGCATCACGCAATTCCTAAATTGTGTTCGTCAACCAGTCAACTAGCCAAAGATGGGTTTTTTCTCTCTCAGTTTGGTGCCGAAATGAGCAGATTTGATGTTTCTGTCCTTATTGAAATGTTTATTATGACGGCAGCCGAACGGGAGGATAAATGAGCGCTTTCCTCGCTCGTGTCCCAATCGCGGGAGAAAAGGAAAAGCGAGGGATGAAAAACATCAAGCGTCTGGATGGCGGTGGTGGTATGGTTGAGGGAGGCAGGCCTGTGTTTATGTGTTTGTCGCCGGCGAGGCCGATGGTTCCGGGCCCGGATCATGACTCAAGACGCTTCGCCCTCTTCTGTAATTATGTCAAAAATACACTTTAAAGCGGAATGATGTGGAGCTGTGGGTGCGGAGGGGATTTTCATGCTGATGACTTTCCCCTCCGCCTCTGATGGGGTTTGGGAACGCCGGCCAGCGTGGCCCGTTACACAAATGAAGATAGAGCGATGCTTTATTTTCTGCTGTCTGCCGCTGAGGGGGAGGCGCCGGGTCTCTGTTTGGAGCGAGTGGCACCAGGCTGTGAAATCCGAGGCTCTGTCGGAGCCAGTGCTGCACGGCTCTCTGTGAGTGTGTCACAGGCTTTTAAACTGCAAAGAGAATTAGAAGTGTATCGTCTGCTGTAATACCGGAGTTGTTATTTTAATGATGTGCGAGCTGACTTTATCGAGTGTTTCACTCAAAACATGTTGGGTATTTTTTCGAATGCATGATGAAGCCTATAAGAATGCGGTTAGATTTGCCCTGTAATGCAAGACAAAAAACAACCCTGTATGGGTTTTGTTTTTATAGTGTGTGAGCATGGTAGGCATGTGCCGGTATCACATTTTCATGCTGCGATTAATTGATTGAGCTTTTATCACGGTATACGGTATTATCA
>JAUCNO010001476.1:2233452-2255898 GCA_032353835.1 Enteromius viviparus
TTTTTTCGATAATTATTGATCTAGAGAGTCCACAGATTATTACTGCAGTGGTTTGGTTCCGATCGGGCGAAAAACCACGGACTAGTTCGCAAAAGTAGGTTTTTCACATTTTTGTTAATAACTAATGAACGGTTTAATTGACAGCAATGGTCCTTGAGGCAAAGTTGCTCAGTATGAAGATAGCTATCAAATGATATGCATATTGTGTGGGTGTGTCAAACACCACGTGATTTCTGAGCCAAAATACTCGTTACCGCTGACTAGTGGCCGATTTGTTTCAAAATTCTTACAGACCTTTAGGGCCATGAGTTGAACATGCCCATTGAGTTTTGTTCCGATCGACCTTTGTTAACTTTGTCTAATTAGCAAAACTCACTAATTGGCCGATGGCAGCCATGTTTTTTGAGATATACTAATGTCTTCATAGACACTTATTGGCCAATGGACAGATATAAGACGTACCAAATTTCAAGTCGATCGGATTTACGGTTTCCTGGGAACAGTTTTTCCAACCTTATAGCGCCCCCCAGTGGCAGATCACAGAAATTTGTTTTTATTTGACCAAAGTTCTTCGTATTACACATATGTACGAAGTTTTGTGAAGATATCTCATTTCGTTTGCACGTTATAGCCATTTGTAGTAACATAGGTGCTCGACTTTTGATTGGTTTCGGATCCCATTGCGAAAGTCAGTGGAAATTTCAACTTTTTTTTGATAATTATTTATATTCACTGTCCACAGTTTATTTTTGCACTGGTTTGGTTGCGATCAGGCGAAAAACCTAGGACTAGTTCGCAAAAGTAGGTTTTGGATATACGTCGAATTTGCGGACAAACGGTGCACCGTAGACCTGTTTTCGCAGTGACCGTTTTTGATTTCCGCGGACCCAAGGATTACAACGATGTAAAGTTTTTGAGTCCACGACAACCGGTTTAGGAGTTATTACCACTAACGCGCTGTCGATGGCTATAGCGCCCCCTATGGTCTGATTGGGCTGGTTTTCTGCGCCTGAGTAGCGGACAGGACTACTACCATCTGACCGAGTTTCAGCTTTCTAGCCCTTACGGTTTGGGCTGCACGATTCGTTTTATTGCAGGAAGAATAATAATAATAATAATAATAAAAATCCTAACAATTACAATAGGGTTTCTGCGCTACGCGCACGAACCCCTAATGATTCTCCAGTAACTGTATCTTGATTTAGGAATCTTTAGACGTTTGTTCTGGACACCCAGACAAATACATATTTCACAGTGTGATCAGAACTTATAGTAAAACTTTTTTTGTTTTGTTTTTTTATAGACTAGGGCCTATAGGGACTATATTGAGGAATTTATTCCTTAAGAAGTCTTAAATGTCTCTTGATCTGTGAGTGACTGAGGGAGCAGTGTTGTAGAGCGTCTCTGGATACACAAGTACACAGATGTTTACTTCTGCTGCAGTTTGTTTATTCACTAATAAAAGTGTGTGTTTGAGTTGGAGAACTTGGTTCAAAGCAAGAGCAGATGCTGTTTGGATGGCTCTATCAGGTGTGTATACACACACACTCGCAGTGGGAATGATATCACTCATAACCACATTAAACGATTCCTGGGCTCCGGTCTGGCTCCTCTTTCTCGCTCTCTTCTTAGTGCTTTTAAAAGCTGGAATTCCTCAATCGATTGCAAAACACAGACAAGTGAAGCCCTGTGGTGACAGGAGGAGAGATTTGGCAACAGACGCTGGGACTGTGAATTATCCTGATCTCACATCATAGGATGCATTTACTATCACAGGACTGCTTTTAATATTTCATATATTTAATATGGGGTCTATATTTGATAAATAAATCAAAAATACAGTAAAATTGTGAAATGTTAAAGTTTTTTTTTCTTTTTTCTTTTTCTTTTTTTTTTAAGTCAACCATATTTAATAAAAAATAGTAATTTCTTAAAAACCTTACTGACCCCATACTTTTCAACTTTCAGTGTAGGTATAATTACTTTATAAATCTGTAGCAATATAGTATATTTATTATGAATGAGGTAATGTATTGTCAAAAGTGTGTGTATATACATAAACACACAATCTCTGTTTCATAAACACTATTTGATCTCATTTCTTTTTTATCATCATTTTGGAATATTTGTTTTGCAGTATTTCTGTGAGCGCTGCTGAAGTGCAGATGTATGAGTGATGTTCACAGCCTGTAGTTTTTGCGGCGGCAGCAAGCAGAGGCATGTGTTTCAGTGCTCATACAGACTCCTTACGGGAGATTAAGTCACACCTTGCTATGAAAGAGACACTTCCCATTCCCATCTTCCCCCTCTGGTCTCTCTCTCGTTCTCAAGCCTGGGCAAAAACTCCCACAATCCCCTTAGAGACCTGTAGCATCCTGTCAACGCGTCTTTTATCGGCCAAATGTAGGAGTAATGTTAGTAACAAAATAAATATATAATAGGAGGCACACTCAACTCAAGAACTTAAATTAAATTGAAAAAAAGAAAGCTTTTCTTTCTGTAAGCATGTTGAAGAAAGCAGTTGTTTCGTCGGTTTGTGGTACATGATTTTTTAATGACTGATATATGCATGTGCAAAAGTTTTTTTCTACCTCAGTTTTTTGGTACAAATATTGAAATATTCTTAAATCAAAATAGATTTACTTGATATGCCATACATTGATTTTTCTAACCTCTTAGAATCTTAAATGTATACCTGCATATATACATATTTGTGTGTGTGTGTATATATATATATACTGTATATATGATAAATAAACACAGTAACCTACACAAACATTATGTAAACCATTTTTTATGTGATTACTCTTAATTAATTGTTTGACATTACTAATTATTTTGCATCTCAAGTAAGTAATATCTTCATTTAAGACAAAACTACTAAGTAAAAAGTAAAAATTGTTTGCATTGATGCACATGTACAGTAAATAGCATAAACCACACCCATTAATTTACCACCATATAATCGATGGAACAACTGGCTTTCCAGCTCTCTTTAACACTGCACAGATTTCCCCTCAATCAGCAGAATTGTGAGAAAGCGTGCAGATCTTGTGGTGTAGGACGGTTTATTAGCGCTCCAATGCTCGGGTAGATCAGATTCACCTCTCTTATGGAATAACAGGATACGGATCAAAACAGGAATGTTTTCATGTGGCGAATGAAGGTACAGGAAGAAGCTGGTGCTCAGAACACCTCACAGTTTACAGATCATCACAGATCACGCTTCATCTGTCCACATCTACACACACCGATCACCTGTACAGTGTTACACAGAGTATTTGGGGTCTGCTTTTGGGAAAAAAAAAACTTTTTAATTAATTTAATGTTTAATTTTGTATATCATAATTGTCTAATAAATGTAATTATATGGGTTGATGACAGAGATGTTGTGATAAAAAAAACAAACAGAAAAACTCCAAATAAACCTCTGTAATGTTATTTCTAACTAAATTATTTTTTCCTTTTTATTATGTTACATATGTTACTTATATATTAATATATAATTTGTGTATGGGTAGTTGACAAATAAAAATTGGACTGTCCTACCTATATATATACAGTATATTTACATTTCATTTTACAATATTATAATGTTAATTTTAAATATAATAAACAATTTAATTATATAATTTAGCGTGTGTGTGTACAGTATATATATATATATAAATGTATATATCCTATATAATATCTATCATGTCATTATTTATATATATACACACACACACACTCACACAGTTAGTAAATTAAGTTTTTTTTATATATTTACATATCTTTATTATGTACATTTTTATGATCATTTTACAATATCATAATGTCAATTTAAATACAGAATTTATATATATATATATAAATGAACTTTTCTAATTTCTGTTTGATATTCATGCTAAATTGAGCTTGAGTGGATGGTTTAATGTCTGGATGGCAGTGAGACCGTGTTACCGTCAGGCTACTGTAGAAGGTAATTTCAGGAATGTGAAGTTATTACAGTAGATGACTGAGTTTCTTTCTTTGTATGTGGCTTCCTTTAATCATGGAGGGTTATCTGAGGGAATCTCTCCGAGGGTTTTGTCTCACCGCTGTTGGACGGCTTCCTTCGCCTGTGGGCTGGAAATAAACCAACAGCTCTCAGAAGGAGGGATCAAGCTGAATTAACAAATATCCATTTATGTAGCTGATAGAGGGATGACTGTTTAGTGCGATCGAATGAACTGTCGAGTGATTCAGTGAAGGGAAAGAAAGAGATGAAGAGGAGGGGCATCTGATGATGATCTCAGTGCATTTTTTTACCTTTATCTCACCAACCACCTTTAAGTCTGTTTAAATGAATAATTCTCTCAAATATCTAGTCATTATTTACTCCCCCTCATGTTCCAAGCCTGGTTTCCCAGTGTTCTCTTCTGCTCATTATGAGAATGTCAGGCTTGACAAAGGACAAAAAAAGCACTAAAGAAATCCCTATTATGTACTATATTTGAGTTCAGAGAAAGTGAACTAATGTTTATGGTGTCCTGGACAGCTTCTGGTCACTGTCTGCTTTCACTGTACAGTAAAGGACAGCACTCATAGCAAAAATAGATTTTGTACAATACATTATAAACTGTTAAAGACAGACCTATTGTGATCTCAGAGTTTGTTAATCAGTTGTAGATGCTTTGAAGTTCACAATAATAATTGTAATAGCTGTTAAAAACTACATTACCCACAATTCTGCAGAGAATCACGAGAAGCTGCACTATTCTTCCTACTTCCTCAAGCTAGTTAAATATTTGCCAATAAATGCATTATTGCACTATATTTGTGAGATATTGTTTCTATATATGTAATCAACATCTTTGTATCGGTAGTTTTATATTTCTCTACAGTTTTAATTAATGCTGTCAAACACTTCATCACCATTAATTGCATCCAAAATAAGTATAGTATAATATATGCATGTGTGCTGTGTATATTTATTATGTAAATATAAATGCAAATACACACAAATGCATGTATATGAAAAAATGCTTATATTAATTTTTATAGTATAAATTATATAAATATAATATAGATATGTAAATAAATGTAAATGCTTTCAATATATATTCTGTATGTGTGTATATATATATATATATATATAAAATTATACAGTATACAGAAAACAAACATAATATAACATGAAAGCAAAAGCTTTTGTTTTGTATGAGATTAATTGTTTGACAGCACTAGTTTTTATTCAATTATGTAGTTCACTGTGCTTCATGGGATTGTAGTTCATTCCCTTATTAAAGCTGGTAAGTTCACAGTCTCTTTAAGTCTGATTTATAATCATTTTTTGCTTCAAACCAAAACTTCTAGTCAGATTCTCTTCGTAGCTTCGGGTTCGGTTTAACTCATTTATCAAGCACCTTTTAAAATACCTACAGTATAGGGAAAAACAAATGAGGACGAATGCTTCTGGAACCAGTACTGCTCTAAAGGTAGATAGCACTCAAATGCTTTTTAGCTTAACTATTTTTTTTACAATATTGGCTTCTATTAAATACACATCATCTATCGTAGGCTATGCCCCACATCAAACACACCAATCTCCCCGCCTCTTCCTGCTCCATTCACACACACACACACACACTTCAGTAAGTCACGTTGCACTCCGCACACACCTAGTGTCTCTCATTAACCCTGCAGAAGAGACCAAACTCACACTTAACAAGTTTCTCAAGATTTCTCACACACTGAGCATAACTCTGAGACAGTAATCTGAGCACTGTTGGTACTTGTAGAAAACACTGATGATTTCCATGCACACGCTCGATTAAACCTGTGTGTGTGTGTGTGTAGCTAGCAGGCTAATGACGGGTCTGTGATTGTACTTCCTGTCTCTGGAGAGTCCGTCTGCAGCCATGAGGCTGTTATTAAACCTTTATCACACAGCACAGTCTGTGTCCAGGATTACAGTCACAGCATTAGCTTTTTTATCTTCTAGAATTTATCTGTCGATTATAATGGAAACTAAACATCACTCACAGAATCGGTTGCATTTCATAGTGCACTGTTTTATTGCTGTATTTACTGTAAAGTCATGGCCTGGTGATTTGCATATGTGTGTGCTTTGTTGAGCATCATATGTTATGCATCGGGTTCTATGGCTTGTGCAGTATAGTCTGATATAGCGAGAATAAAGAGAAAAAACACCTACATTTTATTCAGAGGCTCAAACTGAACAAAATATGCATTTTGGTGCATGTGCTGATATTTATACGTCCAAAAAGCAAGTGGGTATGGAAAGTTTTCAGACCCCCATACATTTTCCACTCTTTGTTATATTGCAACCATTTGCGAAGTACATTTTTTCCTCATTAATGTACACACTGCACCCCATATTGACAGAAAAACACAGATTTGATTATACTGATTGGACTTGATTAGGAAAGCCACACACGTGTCTGTATAAGACCTTACAGCTCACAATGCATGTCAGAGCAAATGAGATGAGGTC
Source organism: Enteromius viviparus (assembly GCA_032353835.1). Lineage (NCBI taxonomy): Eukaryota > Metazoa > Chordata > Actinopteri > Cypriniformes > Cyprinidae > Enteromius > Enteromius viviparus. Next base: position 2,239,931 of record JAUCNO010001476.1, read on the forward strand.
AAAGGAACTGCCTGAAGAGCTCAGAGACAGAATTGTGGCAAGGCACAGATCTGGACAAGGTTACAAAAAACTTTTCTGCTGCACTCAAAGTTCCTAAGAGCACAGTGGCCTCCATAATCCTTAAATAGAAGATATTTGGGACAACCAGAACCCTTCCTAGAGCTGGCTGTTAGGACAAACTGAGCTATCGGAGGAGAAGAGCCTTGGTGAGAGACAAGACTTTTTGGCCTCTAAGCAGTATGGCTGTATTAGATTAAAATGGTGCTTCTACTAAATACTAAGCAAAGGGTCTGAATACTTAGGACCATGTGATATTTCATTTTTTTCTTTTTAATAAATCTGCAAAAATGTCAACAATTCTGTTTTTCTGTCAGTATAGGGTGCTGTGTGTACATTAATGAGGGAAAAAATGAACTTAAATGATTTCAGCAAATGGCTGCAATTTAACAAAGAGTGAAAAATTGAAGGGGGTCTGATTACTTTCTGTACCCACTGTATATGAGATCTTTATTTTAGGTATAGAATATGCCCTTAAATGATCTTAATGTCAGCGGACACTCTATATCTCCAGGAATGTCTTCATAAGGTGAGATTGAAACGTTCCAAATATATAATGCAATGCAATGCATATTGAGAAACAATAAACTCTCCTCAGAAGATGTGAGATGTTTTGGAGACTTGTGTCGATCACCTCCGCTGAGGTACAGTGAAAGTAAAGCCTCTGGAAGTGATCGTTCATCAAAAGATCAAATGTGAGATGCACTGATTTTTATAAATGAATAAAATATACAAATATAAATAGAGAATCAAGTCAAGCTATATTATTCTATCATTTTCTAGCTACAAATCAATAAAGCCATGCACTTTCTGTGGCATTCTGTCTTTAGTTTAAAGAGTTTCCTTCTGTGGGATTTGTGTCACCTGTTTTCTGCTCCAACAGGTGAAAACACTGCATCTGATCTTTCAGAAATCGCACACTACTTCTCAACAACACACGATTTTGATAATCATTCACGTCTGTATCACAAGTGCGTCAGGACGACACACACAGTCGAGTTTAATTAGAGTCTGGGTTTGTTCTAATCACTAACCTTCAGTCTAATTTACAGTAATAGCAGTGCTTGACTTTGCAAGCACTGCTAATTATAACCGCTCAATCACTTCACCACAGCTAAATGCACACACACACAGTCATTGTCTGAAACGCTGCAGTATACTTTCCTGCAGCTCATACTGTGACCTTTGACCTTTGACCTCCCAGCATTTGGGCAGGAAATAGACCTTTGGTGAGTTATTGGTCATTGTTTGGGCAGAATTCCCTCCTGATCGCACAAGAAGTGCATCTATCTTGACAAAGACGGGGAGTTTTGACACACTGGAAGGAAGCACTAGTGTTTTTGTAGTATATGAACTCCGTTTTTCTTCTCTAAAGTGTTGACGTCGGAACTGAAGCCACAAAATAATGAGTGTGTTTAGCACCTAGTTAGTTGTTTTCTAATTTAAGTAAACTCCAACTCCTAACCTGAAGTAATAAATCACTTGTTGCTGGCAACAATGGATTGCTTCCATGTTTTAGTACAGGACTTTCTTTCATCTGGATGAATTTAAAAGGAGCCTTTCATTGTTTGTCGATATAAACAGACTTTAAATGTGTCGCAGTCTCTTAAAATGTCTTAGGAATTTGGTAAGAAGTTATTGAATGTGCAGACTTTGACTTTAACACACACACTCTCTCTCTCTCTCGCTGACGGGGTCAGAAACAGTGCTGAATTGCATAATGGCAGGACTCAGTGTCCTGTGCTAGGATTGCCATCTGCTGGCTCGTGGGATTTCTACAGCACAGCTAAAGCTCTGTCTCTTTGTGTCTTTCAGGCTCGTCTGGCTCTTCAGAGAGGCGCTCATGCTGTCATCTTTGACATCACAGATGATCCCGGGGCTGCTCAGGAGGTCAGTGTGTGTGTCCTTTGTAATAATACACCTTGGTAGCCATAATTTCTGCATAGTTTTTTTTTTCTTTTTTTTTTTAAAGACAGTAGCCAATAAACAGAATAATAATTTCATTTATAAATTAACACGCATCTCTTTCAATCTTTTTTGAAAGTTAAATTTTATTTATTGTTATTATTATTTATTATTATATTTTATTTTTTATTTATTTTTATTTAAAGGCATTTATCAAATCATTAAATATAAAGACAAAAACAGGATCTCCTTAAGTTGTTAAAAAATTATATATTCTAATTTTATGTATATTAATTAAGAAAGACCTATCAGTGATCAAAAATGATCAGTTTTAACAATCGCTCCAAATTAAAACATGGGATGTCCTTCAGTCCATTATATATATATATATATATTTTTTTTTTTATTTTTATTTTTTTTATTGTAATTTTCATTAATACAAATATTATTTGAATACTAATTATGATATATTATAAGACAATTGCAGATAAAAGCAACTTTATGCAGTTTTACAAATCACCCTAGTAACTTAAGTGTTTTTTGACAGATTTTTACCAGTTTGAAAACATTTTGTGTCTAGGCCATGTAGATCAAAAAATATTTTATTGCATACATTGTATTTAGACGCTCTGTCCCAAAGTGTTTGTTGTTTGTCTTTTCCACAGCTGCGTGATTCAGGCTCGTTGCCTCGTCCAGTGGTGCTGGTAAAGTCATCCGATGCAGAAGAACTGATGGGACTGGTCAACAAAAACGAAGAAGCCATGGTGGTCATAGACATTATGATGGAGACTCCAAAATGGGTGAGTAATGGTATCCACATTTAATTTTTACATGGCTGGTAGGCAGTTGACTGACCAGTATGTTTAGGCCTAGTGTACATGATGGAGTTGGAACTAGAAAATAGTTTAGAAATATGGTCAACACTGTTGGTTTAACAGGAACAGTGCTGATCCAGTATTATCACTCTTATAGCTGGGGCAGTATCCTGTTAAAGGTATCCCTTTGTGCCTTGTTTACCCCTAAATAGTGCATATTAAAATATTCAAAAGAACAATAGCTTCCAAAGTGTACATACTAGTACCATCCTGGTCTTTTCAGAAGGTATTGTTTCAATTGTGTTAAACATTTGCTTTTTGGGATAGCAACTTCAGGATGTTTATTGGGTTAAAATCCATTAGTAGGTGGTTTGAGGACAGCATGCTTAAGCTTCACTCTTTGTATGTTGTTTACACAGCCCCATTATGATGTTGGCATCCTGTTGACTGTGGCTCTGGTTGTGTTGGCCATCATCATGATCTTTGCTCTACGTTTCCGCTGCAGGTCCAACAGAACCTGGGTAAGAAGACATAACACATTATACCTGGAGTGGTCCTGAAGAGCCACAGACCTTGATTAAGTCAGGTGTGTTTGATTAGAGTTGGTTTGAAACTCTGCAGGACTGTGGCTCTCCAGGACTGAAGTTGGTCACCCCTGCATTTTATATCATTGCATATGATATATCATGTCTCGATTGTAACTTTTCCGTTGCATCATTGTACTCCTCTCCACTTCTGCATGATCAAAACGCATTGCTTTGACTTTTAAATTCACTCTAGAAATCTCATCACTGTTTTTTCTCAACTCCCAGGACTCTGTCCACCAGCAGACCATGCGTGCCATCAGCAGGTTGGAAACGCGCACATACAGCTCTCAGGGTTGCTCTGGCTCCCAGCTTTCTCGTGGGGCTCCAGGATCAAACAGCAGCTCCAATTCCAGCCCAATCTGTGCCATCTGTCTTGAGGAATTCATGGATGGCCAGGTAGGAGATGAAAAAAACAAAAAAGCATTATATGATTTTCAAGAGGGGGGAGAGAAACGGTAAAACCCCAAAAAACGGGGAAAAGGCCACTTTTGTATCAAAGCACACCAGTGGTACATTTAATATAATATTTTCTCACTCTTTCTGGTAGGAATTGAGAATCATCTCCTGTGCTCATGAGTTCCATAAGGAGTGCGTCGACCCCTGGCTCCTACAACACCGTACCTGCCCACTGTGCATGCACAACATCATGGGTAAACAGCCTCAGGGTACATATATATATATATATATATATATTTCTCCAATAACTTTTTATAGAGCTTTAGAGGCAGCACTTTATTGAAATTCCTCTTCTTTCTTTATCAAATGCTTCCTAAATATTAACATATGAGATGCCCAGACCTGTGTGACTTTCTTCTGTGGAACACAAAACATAAAATGGTCCAGTGTTGTTTAGACGCCAATATCCTTCAAGATGTCTTTCAATGTTTTAAGGTAGAAGGTTATTTAGGATTGGTAAGACCTGAAGCAGGATCTAATTTGTTTAGAACCAAAGCCTGAACATACCCTGAACTCTAGTTCCTGATTGTCAAGACAAGTTGTTTTTTTAAAGAACCAAATGTTTTCAAACTAAATTCACCATATATCCACCATCAGGTTCAGATCTGGCATCCCGTCATCCCCAAAGAAGTCGAATGCCACCCCCTCCACCTGAGCACAGTCAAGCCTTCCTTCTTCCCCATCACTATTCGAACCAACACTCTCATCCCCAGCACCATGTTCCATTTTCCCTGCGGCATCATTATCCCCGTAACCCCTCTGGACCTTTACCCCAATTGGGCCACTATGGCAACTCTCCTCCTCTTCATCCGCGGACTCTCCGTTGCTTTCCCAGCAGACCGTTGGGTGCTAGCTGTGCATACCATTTGGCTCCAGATGCCCTTCATGGACGTCCACACAGGACAGGCGGGCACGGGTGTCGGACTGGGGGGCATCATTATGCGACCCCTAGAAGGTCGTGTCACCGGTGTCCCGGAGGACCTTTGCGGAACACTTCGGGTTCTCGGATGCATCACCTGTCATCGCCCGCAAACCATGCAACTCATCATCACCTGCCGCGTGGAGGAGGCTCGCACAGTCGCCAGGATGATGGCAGCTGCTCGGGAGGGAGTTACCATACGGAACGGAGCGGTTACCTTGCAGACGGACCGGCCAGCGATTCCAGTTCAGGATCGTGCCACGGCTCATCCAGCGACTCTGTATTGAACTGTACGGATATCAGCCTGCAGGGCGTCTATGGTAGCTGGTCCACTTTTCGTAGCTCGCTCAGCAGCGATTACGACCCATTTGTCTACTGTGGACCGGGCAAAGCTCCACGCAGAGGGAGCATAGAGGCCACACAAAGGCCTCGTTCCTTGGACTCGGTAGTGAACCGAACCGGGGGAGCAAGCGGCGGTGATGCCGGTGCTATTTGCCCGGAAGAACATCAGCAACAGGTGGCTGTGTTCAGTCACGTTCACTATCACAGGCATAGACACCACTACTACGAGGATGGGGAACTCAGTCAAGGGCCCGGCCGAGGCTCTGATGAGGATCAAGGGGCCACGTCCTCAGCCGCGGCAGCAAGCGGGCCTTGTCTCGTAACTAAAGACAAAGACTCTTCCGGGTGTCAGGTACAGCACCAGTCTTGCCATTGCCCCAAAACAGACCTCAGTTCAAGGAAGGTTGAGGTTAGAGACCAGGACCCTGTTTCTTCCTCAGGTGCCTCCGTGATCCTTCCCTCTCCTCCTTTAACCTCTCCGTCCCCATCCTGTTGCTACAAAGGCACAGGGTGGACGCCTGGTCGGAAAGCAGCTGGCTGTACATTGGAAGTGCCTTCGCCAGTTGTTCACTTCCATCAAAGCTTGGACCTTCAGGATGATTGTAGCATTCATATCCACTACGGACAGGGAACGGGAAGCTACTGCTGCACACCTCCGCCAGACATAGCCCCCACACTGCTGCCGGTGCCCCTGATCTTGGACTCGACGGGTATGAACGACTGGCCGTGCTGTAGTGGGGCACATGTGGTATGGCAGAAGCAGGTACAGCAGGCCCATTCAGAGCCTCAGCTCTTGGGACCCACTTCTGGAACGGACAGACCTCTGTGTAGGGCCCATCACGGTCCAGGGGATGAACTTCCCATGGACATCTGTCTGTACTGCCAAACTCTGCACAATAGTCAGGGTGAGTATATCTGACTGTAGTGCTCCACTATAGAGTACTGCTGGGATGCGTCCTAAGGCTGATGATACATAGGGCAATTTTTTGAGCAATGTTGTCACCCATTCTCAGTGGGAAAGTGCCCAAAAATCATTGCTCAAAAATGATTACCTGTGTATCATGAGTTGCATTTTTGTACTTAGGTTTCCCATTGTCCAGCAGTCAGTTTTTTTTGGTGTAAAGCCTGAAATAAGCTGTGATTACCACAGGCTTAAGATATTTTCAAACTGTATTAAACTACATAATTTACGTAATTATAACCGCGCCTTTACACATCTTTTCAAACAGGTAAACTTATCTACTCAATAGTCTGGTTAGCCTTAAGCATATTTATATATAATTCCATCCATCCATCCAAACAAACAACAACAACAACAAAAAACACTTTTATTCAACAATTTGGCACTGTTGCGTCATTTTGGAGAACATCCACTGGACACATATAGCATACGCAATTCTATTGTCAGCTGCAATGCAAGGATACATCTACAACGTGTATTAATGCTTTGATTTGTATGAAAACAGCATATCCTTGCATTGCTGCTTTAAGTAACCAATCCTTGCATTACAATTTAGCTAATGTAACCTTCTAATTGGTGTATAGCCAAAGTTTGAGCTTTTCTTTAGAATGCTTGAAAGAATTATAAACCTTGGTTTGTCACAAAGCTTTTTTTTGGAGTAGCCCAAAAGCCAACTGAAAAACTATTGTCTTTTTGTTAAGGGAACTAGGGGGATAGTGTTGGTGTATAAAATTCTCTACTGTTGGTTAGAACCTGAATGTACACAGCTGATTTAATTAACTATTCTATCAGTTGAATGAGTTGATGGAATTAATTTAAAAAAATTTTTTTATTATTCACAGGGTCAGAGGAAGAGTCTGGTGTTTGAGAAAACTCTTCATCCAAAACTCCTCACGCTGCTACACAAGAGCCGAAATGGACAAAACTCTTCGGCGATCTCTCGCTGTCTCTTTCTCTCACATGTTGAGTCTTCCGGATAATTCCATCTTCTGCAATATCAAACTGGATTACTCAGAATCTCCAGACCTCAGATTTAAGTCTCACAAAGAATACAGTAGTCATTTGACGATTAGATGGGTACTTTTCAGTAGTAACTCTCGGTTACTAGCACCTTTTGTAATGTCCAGAACAAGTCACTCTTGGTACTTTACCCAATACGGTCCAAATGCGACTTTTCATAGACAAACAAGTGGTATTAATTCAGGCATTTATCAAAGGATCTGGAAGATGCGCATGGGATTGACTATGGGTTCTTCCTTTCCTTTGATTTAAAACAAGATTTGAGTAGTGTCTCAAGTGCTTATTGCTTATTTCATGAAAACCCTTCAAGATATAAACATGCCTTTCCATATTCCATTGAGATTTAGCGTATGTACTTTATGCAAGTATGTAGACACTTGTCTACACAAGCTTGGCTGTCGTGTTCTTCAGGGCCGGTTCATAATGCAACATTAGTGTAATTTGTCTTGTTCTGCAATCATTTAACTACTATCATGGAGGAAATCTGCTTACAACAGCTTTCTGATTAATAATGTATAATATGAAGGTATCTTTATACCTTGAAGACTGAGATGTGAAGCATGCACAACGAAACCGAGAGCTTGCAATGCATCGGCTGTGCCCTTACTTTGGTGTTTGCATACTTGCATAAAGTATATTTAATTTCTAGCCAATTTTGAACTGTCTAGTCGTTGCGATGCCACTCGCCTCTTCTGTATCTCTGTTTCTAGCTTTGTAACTGTGTTGGGCTACGTTCAAGCATCTGGCCTGGTTTTCCAGCACTACCTCAGATAACCAATCAGAAAGTCCTGTTAGCGAGATGGTACTTCAAAGGTACTTGTGCGTTGGCCTCTCGTTACCTCTGACAGATATTAACTCAGAGGAGTGATAGGAAGCTGTACTTCATATCATCTGTCCTTGGAAAGGAGCATTTTATTGAGGTTTCAGGTCTCGGTTTTGTTAATTCAGAAATGGCAGCTGTTATTTACAAATGTTTGTGTCTTCATTTTATTAATTTTGCTCGTCAGAATTGAATGAATCGACTGAATATATTTAGGGAAAGTTGTGAAGATTTTTTTATTTTGTTTGATTATTTTGGTCTGTTGAGCCTGCAATGTGTTCGGGCTGAGAAGGACTACATTTTCCAGATTGCTTTGCTTTCGGCTCTGTGACTGTGCAACATTTCATAGAAACCAACCAGCATACAAGCTTACCAAAAGTGCCTATGTAACCCATGAAATGAACTCTTCATGAAGTTTATACATACATTTATGTAGCCTGCTGTCTTGTTCCTTGCAATACCAGCTCACACGCAAAACTTGGGTTGACTCGATGCGTATCGCCCGCAAGCATAGTTATGCTCCGTTACCCAGAAATGTCTGTTGTCAACCTTCTTTAAAGGAATGGTCTGGGATCAAAACAAGCTAAAACATGTGACATGCTGGAAGTAAACCTTTCCTTTAGTTTGTAAAAATATCCCATGCAGTTTTGAACCTGTACCATTCCTTCAACTAAACAAAAGGAAACACTGGAAATCTTGCCATGACAAACACCTGAATGTTTTTTTTGTTTTTTTGTCAGTAGATGGTCAAACTGGTCAAAAGTCTTGATCCTTTGAAACAAACACCTCCCACAAATCGTTTTGGAGTCATACTGTCACATGCTGAGTTTCATCAAAATGAGTCCCAAATGAAAATCTATGCAAGACAAAATATAAGAAACCTCAGGGTTCCCACACTTTAAAACCAATGACTTTTCCCATTGTTTTCGTAAGTTGTAAAGGTTTTTAAAGATTACACTAATGTATGATAGCAAGAAATTATTTTGACTGAATTGTTGTTTTTCAAAGCATTTCATGGTCTAGAAATCTTTTTTTTTGACCTTGTATTTCCAATACTTTGTGTGGGAACCCTAAGTTCAGATGCATCTAGACAGTCATTTGTTCACTCTTTTGTTAACCAAAGATAAGAATTACCCAATATTTTTATTAAGTTGCATTTGAATAATTAAATCCTTATGATTTACTTTGAACTCGAGTACATAAGCACAGCTATTGCTGACAACTACCACAGATTATGGAAGATCCGCTTTGCACTTCAATGTTGGTATCCGTCTCATACAGATTCATGCCTAAAACTCTTGGCTTTGTCTAGAAAGGATGCAAACAGCACTTTGCCTTGGGAAAAACTAAATCTGCATGTGATTCAAGAAAGGAACGCAAAGCAAAACAATCAAAGCACTATGTAGCTACCAGTTCTACATCAATCAAACTAAACAATGAGGATGCATTTCTCTACCATCGGTCCTTTGTGTTGGTTGTCAATTATGTCTGTATTGTTCATATGCTTTCTTTTTCCACAGAAAATCAATTAAAACTGCCTTTTTTTTAAATAGAGCTAAATCCCTTCAGAAATCAAGGGAAATGCCAGTATATGTTCAATATTTTGTGTAAAAAAAAAAAAAAGAAAAGAAAGACAAAACAGTTATAAGATAAAGCGTTGTATTTTATATATAATAGAACATTTCAATATGGTTAATGTCACTAATATATTTATTTACTAATATATTTATCCATTTTTGTCCAGGTCTGAGAAAAATTTTAAAAAGGTTATTTTCTCACGTTTGGAATGATATACTTTATGAAACGTACAGCTGCCATCATAGATGTATAAACCTGGCATCATTCCGATTATATACAAATAAATTATTTTGAAATAAAAATGTGGTGTTTTATTTTATTTCATATATAATTGTACACACACACACACACATATATATATATATTGTTTTTTTCTGCATGTTTAGTTATTTTTCTTCTGTTTGTTTGTAGTTTGTATTATCTGTAGTAACTCTGAAGTAAGAGACTTAAAAAAGTAACCACCATGAAACTTTTCCCATGTTTTTGTTAAAGTTATATTGGTCCACCCAAACATAACTATATTAAATGTTTATTGAAATTTAAATTAGTGGCTGAATAAACTAACTTTAACAAGAGATCAACATATTGAACGAGACCACCTCAGCACAGATAAGAACTACTTACATTTTCTGCCAAAAAACCCAATTGACTCCCAAAGTGGATGTAGCACTTGAACAAATAAGTGATACAAATACGTTATACAGTTATTATATTAAATGTCTTTATTGTTGTCCTGGACATTTTAATTGATGGTGCCGTATTATTTCACTCTAAGCATGAGGCTGGTGTTAGTCACCTTAATGCAGTTGTGTGTGTTAGTAAAATGCCTTCGGGACGCCCTGGCCCTCCGGTGTGAGAACCGTGAGGTTTCCTCTGGCATCCTGGTCTTTCTCAATGGCTTCGAACAGAGATTTGAAGTTTCCAGCTCCAAAACCCTGATGAATAAGAAGAGAGACACAAAGACACAGCAAGAAGTCAAACTGGGAAGCATACTCCAATAATCAGCTTTGACACATTTAACTCACATTTTGTTACATATTTTTAACTTTAAAACCAGAAGAATTAAATGAGACAGAAAAAAGTAAGAAATAAATCATGTGAATAATGCGCACAGCATTGTTTTCAGTGATGTGCAACCTGTATATATCTGCTAAAACGTCTAAATATTGTGTTTTAGAGTTTCGTTGCCCTTTAACAATAACAAGCAGTCTTTGGACTTGGTCTGTTAGTGTCACTGGGTTTGTTTTCTTGCTCTGTTTTACTGTTTAAACACCTCAGAGGAAAGTAAAGCCCCCTTTGGTGTGATTCAGACAGAAATGTCTTGTCTCTGGGCATTTCCTTTACTTCACAAGCTTAAAAAGCCCCTAATAAAACTATAAGCCTGTTCAAACATGTTTTCTTAGAGCTCAGATTCAAACGCAGTACTGTATTTACACTAGAAACACTATATATTTCATCTGTACGACTTTATTTTATACCTAATATTGATTATTATAATGGCAAAAATATGGGCACCCATGGTAAATACTGTATGATCAAAGAAGGCTGTGAAAATTAATCTGCATTGTTAATCCTTTTAATCTTTTTAAAAAATCCAACCTTTCATCGCATAATAACAATTTAAGATTGGGGAGAAATATCATTATAAAATAAATGTTTTTCTCTAATACACAATCACAATTAACAGCTCTCTTTTAAATACTTTTTGAAACCTCTATTTAGAGTTTTAACAGCTCTAGATTTTCGTCTATAATGTGGGATGAGAGAGAGACCATCCCTTCATCCAGAATCACTCCAGACCCTTCAGATTCACAGCTCCTTCTTCTCAGTCCACCTCACTCATTTTCTACAAGGTTCAGGTCAGAGGACTGGAATGGCCAGCAGAAGCTTGGTTTAGTGCTCGGTTGGAAGATCCAGACATGGTCCATTATAAGATTTTTAACAGAGTCAGTCACTTGTGTCTAAACAAGATGTCCAGGACCTCCAGCAGGAATATAGACCCCCGCCTCCCAGAGGGCCCCCAATTGGTCAAAAGAAAGAAAAAACTTAATATCCATTGGATTAAAAGAAACAGCCCCTGGCCCTGTGTCTGACACTGAATATGCTTAAGTTGAATTTTCTTGAAACCCTCCTGAAAAACATGTGCTGATTTAGGAGCTGTTTGTCTATGTTCTACCCTGAGACTCAACTATTTTCTGTAATTCTCCAGCTGTGGTCCTTGAAGAGTCTTTATCCACTCAAACTCTACTCCTCGCCGTGTATTAGGAGGATAGAGACACACGTCCTCTTTCAGGCAGTTTCCTAACATTGTGTGTTGATTAGAAATTCTTCATTATTTCTCTGATGGTGGTAACGGGAGTTTTCACTCCTCTAGCTTCTTTCTTAAAACCACTTACTAATTGGTGAAGTTCAATTATCTTTTGCTGCACATATAAGAAATATATTCTTTTCTCATTGTGTTGATGATTAAGGGAATTTGTGCTTAGTTTTACTTACCTATTTTTATTTCTGTGAAACAGGAAGACATGTCTGGATAATTTCATAGTCACCCTGGAGCGCTCAAAATTGTGAACATGAAGGGGAATATACATAAGAGAAATTTTGCTCATAAGAATTTCTAGGGGTGTCAGTGCCTTGTGGGCAGTGCAACGATACACACACACACAAAGAATTTCTAGGGGGGACAATAATTGTGTCCAACATGTATTTGAGAAAAACATTTATTTAATAATGATATTTTCCCCCATTTTAAATTGTAATTATCCAATAAAAGGTTAAATTTTTGTGCATTTTTTAAATAAAATATCAAAAGGATTAAAAATGCTAGTTAATTTTCACAGCCTCCATTGATAATGTTTACAAAGGGTGCCAATATTTTTGGCTATAACTGGCCAAAAGTTATAGCCATTTGGTTATGAGTGTGATATTGCATTTATAGTACAATAGTTTGATGGCAGGGGTGTGTAAATGCATAAGAAACAACAATGGGTGTGTTTAATTCCGATTTCTTTCTTGGAATTGTGCCTTTTTTTCCTCCTTGCAATTCTGACTGGTTTTCTCAGAATTGTAAAATATAAACTCACAATTGTGATAATAATTCATTTAATTCAGTGGTGAAAACAGGCTTCCACATGAAGCCTGGATGAACAAGGTTAAACACAGACTCACAGAGTGGTTGTTCCTTTGTATGACCTCCAGGAAGAGTGTGGGTCTGTCCTGCACGGGTTTGGTGAAGATCTGAAGCAGGTAACCTTTATCGTCATAGTCTACTAATATTTTTAACTCCTACATTGGATAAAAGAATAAATGCATTTGAAAAATGCATTGCAAAAGCATTCAGGCATGTCCATTTGTTGAAAAAAAGTGCACTGTGATCTCTTACTTGCAGTGTTTTTAGGTCCTCCTTCACTTTGATCTTTGCCGTCTTGAGATTCTGCCGTAGGGTGTCGTAGTAATTATCAGGTGCAGCCAGGAACTCCATCCCTCGAGCTCTGAGGTTTACAATCTGGTTCATCAAGAAAGAGTTTCAAGGTTTGTATTTGACTTTTTTTAGTCTGATAGGAATGAATCATACTGAGAGGAGCTGAGCTTTTGAACCGTACAGCTTGGATGATGTTGGGGGTGTTTAGTGCGATGTGCTGCACTCCGGGTCCTCCATTGTAGTCGATATACTCCTTTAAAAACAACAAGAGGAAATTATGGAAGTAAGATTTGTTATAGATTTCAAATGTTCTAGTCAGAGGTGAAGCGTATTACAATTGTGGTAATTACTTTGGCTTGACATAGCCAACAGTGATCTACTATTTAACCTTCTTCTTCTGAGAATAACTTGTCAGTCTCTTCTACAGCCACCAAACTTGGGACTCGGGTTGCTGTATCTTTTCTAAATGATCAGAGTTATGGTTGTTACACGGATATTCAAATCTTAACATAATCCAATAGACTTTTATGAAAGGGTGTCAAAACTTTTGAACAAACATCACATATAAAGTATTTGAGCTTTCTATCACTAGCAAAGCTTAACAACTATCCTACATGCTAAATCATGTTAGCAACATGCTAATGCATGCTAGCAATGTGCTAATCATGCTACCTTTTTGAAAAAAAAAAAATATGCTGGTATGTTTTGAAGCTGGGATGCTGGTTTAAGCTGGTCTTAAGCTGATTGGAATTTTCACATTTTTACAGGATTTCACCAGTATTCAGCCAAAATATCTGAAATGTTAAAAACTATATACTATAGCCATAGTAGTGTGTAGTAAAATAACTAAAACTGCTAAGTATTAATACTAAGTGGAATTTGTTTAATATTAAAATATAAATATATATGCAAAAACTTTGACAATACTGTTTATAATAATAATAAATATAATAAATTAATTAATAGATCAAATGATAAATTGCATTGAAAAAATTAACATTAAATTAAATTAACATTAAATTGCTATATGTGTGTGTATGTGTAGCTTTAAAAAATATTACTTAGCAATATTAACTCTCTGACCTCTCTCAGGGGTAAATATTTTACATTGTATAGTTTAGGACTTATAGAGTTAAAAAAAAATTTAAAAACTCAAATGTATGCAAGAAGTTCTGAATCTGCTGGAGGAACCTGGATTTGTGATTTCTTTTTCCCAATGGCTGGTTCGTTAATGGGCATCTTAATGGTTTCCTCATAATTGGTGACTACGATGGACCTGAGAGCGCTGTATTCAGTGTGGATCTGCTTATCATCGATGGACCAGAACCTGTGGAACACCAGACACTTCTGATACCTGCAGGAAAAGACAGGTCGCGTTATTTGCCAGTGACATTTCCTCGAATTTGTCTTATTGATCTGTTTACTGGACGTGTGACCCTCACCAGTCAGAAACTGGCACCATTTTATCATCTGGCTGGTTTCCCACGATGTGATCGATGAAGCTTAAATGTGCCGGAGGCCTTTGCGAGACAAAGACAAATATTATTTAAGCTTCTTTTTATGCATTTTGTGGTTGTGGATCATCATAAATTAAGCAAGCTTTGCATACAGTAGCAGTAAATTTCTGGCCTTTGTTTGCACTTGAGTGAATTTCTCAGTAAAAGGACTCACAGTTTTGCTAACACAGGGTCTCTGAACAGCGGCTCTTTGTATCCGGGCAGAAACAGGCCTTTATATGGCCCCATGTACTCCACGAGTGTGTGTGTTGTGTCTCCGTACTGCAAGACATCACATCTTTTAATGTAAGTCTTTGTGTGTGTGTGTGTGTGTGTGTGTGTGTGCAAAACCCTCTCTGACTTACTGTCTGAATTACAGCGTATTTGACTTTGCCGCCTGAATCCTGCTCGATCCACGGCTCTTTGACGATCACCGCTCCACTCTCTTTGGCTTTCTGTAAACACAAACACACTTTTATTCCAAAGTCCTTTCGAGGTAGATCAGTTCAGTTTCAGAGGTGATGACTGTATTCAGAACGGAGTACTAACTGGCTCTCAACTGAATACTGTGCAGAAAACACGTAAATAATGCAATGATTGATCTTTGCATCTTATTCCATGTTTTCTAGTTGTTTTTTTGCCATGTTCTTTTCCTGAGCAGTTTTTACCATGAAATTTGCTTGTGCATTACAGTAAGCTAAAGTGTAAGAATAATATGCATTATGCAGGTATACGTTTTTTCCCTCATGTTTTAGAGTTTTTTTTCATTCTGATATTCTTTTCATGACAGTTTTACCCCTCACTCTATCAATAATGTAATGCAAATAAATAAATAAATAAACAATCATGCTCTTAATTTTAAAAATGTCATTAACTGTGTTTGAAATAATGCTTACTTTTTGAAAAACAAAAGTGCAATAATATGCCTTATGCTGTGTTGCATGTAAGTTGCGTTCAACAATCCATTTTTTCCATTAAGTGTAAAGTATGTTGTAAAAATGTTTTACCTTTAGGTTTATGTCTTATTTTTTGACAGTCTGATCATCAGTTTTTAATAAATCAGTCAATACTCGAGTTCATCAGAAAGACTTTCTAGCAATCTAGAAACAGAACAGTATCCTTGTAACATCTGTTTAACTACAGAAAGAAAACTGTGACATCATTTTGGAGGGTAATCTTCAGTATCAGTGGATCTGATGAATTCTTTGATATTTTCTATATATTCTGCAGGAATAGTAAAAAGAGTGATGTTGCTGTGATCTAACAAGTTTTACCAAAACAAACAAAAACTAATAAAATGTATTTTGACATGATAACTGTAGATCCTCAATGAATTAATCATGCAACTTTACATTATTAGCAGGGCCGGCCCGTGGCATAGGCAGTACAGGCAAATGCTAAGGGCGCTGTACATCCAGGGGGGGGGGCAGAAATGGAGGAAGAATAAAAGTGTCACTTCCACAAAAAACTAGTTGGTATTATGACTTCAGAAAGGAATATGCCCACATTAATTAAACTGCATAGCAAAGCCTTCTAAGTAGTAGTTGCATTAATAACAATAATAATATAGCCTACTTGCCTAAGACGCCCC
>JAUCNO010001476.1:2255998-2273711 GCA_032353835.1 Enteromius viviparus
ATAGATAGATAGATAGATAGATAGATAGATAGATAGATAGATAGATAGATAGATAGATAGATAGATAGATAGAAAACGGAATATGTAAATGCAAAATCATGAGCACATGTATGTAGTCAGTCTGAGATTATAGATATAATTTCGAATATATAGGTACATGTAAATCATGAATATATTTCTAGTTGTTAAAATTGCTTTAGGTTATTATTCTGGCATATGCTGACATATGGGATCAGTAGTAATGTATACCTGAATAAATGTGAATGCATGGCGTTGTGCAGTAGCTGGACTGGTACGCTAGAGGGAGTCACTATATCGTTCCATATTTCATCATAATGAAGCTTCTAGAAACTCTTAACCAGACATCGCATGTTTCTGTCACGAGGATATTTATTTATTCATTTATTTTGTCATAGCTGTGTTAAGACGCAGAAAATATTTACACTGAATCCCCATGCAGGCAGTTTCTCTACGAAAGCATGTTCTTCAGAAATGACTGGGCAGTAATATGATATTACAAATTACAAAGAAACCTGACCTCATCTAACAGAAGTGTTAGCTAGAATATTTGCTCTTTTGACAGAGCTGCAGGTGCATTTTGCTTTAAAGAAACAGTTTAAGACAGTCTAAATAGGAAGTCTCTGGTCAAACCTGTTTTTTTGTTTGTTTTGTTTTTTGACCTTGTCTGTAAGGACACTGAAAGACTGAACTGCCTTTGTCCCAGTTCTTCATCATTTCATCATAACGACCAATGCTTGAAAAACATGTGAGAAGCCATATGACTGATAACAAGACCAGAGATGTGGGCGGAGCTACGGCCTGTCAATCAACAGCCAGCTTCTGTACTACATTAAAGACAGAAGTTACTCAGGTTAAACTTCAGTAAAACATCTTGATCTAAAAGCTCAACGAAGCAGAAATGTATGGGAGTATGTTGACAAATATAATGCAATATATTACACATTTCTGTTTTGGGGGGGAAACTATAGTGCTTATATTTTTCCACGTGCTGCAATATCTACTCACGGACCATCTATGATCAATGAAGACAAAAAAATAAATTATGTTGCATTACAGTATACAGCAATGAAGACAAAAAGTGCACTGTGTTTTTTCATAGCTTTAATAAACCACTTAATTAGTTAATTTAACTTTCATAAGTTAATGTTTGATTTTACATAAATCTGAATATATAATCATAAACATTTATCAGAATTTATTGCTTGCATAGTTATTCATCCCATATATGAAAAATATGTTTAGTGGTATAGACTGAAAATATTACATTCAAATTAAAAAGTAATAAAAGACAGAAATATATATATATGGGTAGTTGAAATAAAAAATTGGCAGTTCTTTGTATCATAACAAAAATTCTGTTTATTTTGCAGAAAAAAAAATTCTGCTTCCGATATCGTTGTCTTCCTCTTTAACGTCCTTAAATCAAGATACAAAGTGGCTTAAGATTGCTTATGCCTAAAATAGCATAAATTATGTTTAAAACATGATCAAACATCTGGTAATAGGGTCAAAAAAGCAAAGCAAAAATGTTTATACCTTTTTTTATTGTTGAAGCAAAAACCCACATATGTTTTCAGAATTTTTGCAAGCAAGACCTAATGTCATTACACTGTGAAAAAATGTTTGCACTAGAAACCAAGACAAAAGTTCTGCGTAACATCATTTTTTGCAGTACAGATGAACATTTTGAGCATCTGAATATAAATCATGTAATGATGCAGGTTTCATCTCATCGGAGGCTGAACCAGATCCCAGCTGGAGGAACTGATGGAGTATTGGCTCCAGGATGGAGTATCACTGACTGCTGAGGGCTGATGTCAGGCGGCCAATCTGTGATTAAAGACGAAAGCCAGCGCAGAAATAGCCCCAGCTCTACGTGCACAGCTATAAAGAGCTATGTTAGATCAGGATAGGTAAACCACACGATACTGTATCAGCAGAACTTCACGACTTAACAGTGTGTTAATGAGGCAGATAATCAATGGCCTCTTGTTTTCAGATGTGTTTTCTAACTGCAGCAACCAGCTGCATGGATAAACTACTAGTGTACAGTACCACGTTTTATTATTATAAGCCATTAATATAAGCATAACTGATGCAGAGTCATGATGCATTACATGAATACAGACATACATAAGAAAAAGAGGCATACAGGCACTGTATGGAATCAATGCACAATTCGGTGAAATATATACAGTAGACAATATGATACATATCATATAAAATAATGCAACATTTAATAAAGAACATGCAAAATGTGTACAATATGCTGTTGTACAGTATGTCCATGATCTGTAGTCATTTCACCGCCATTCTATTCTGTATTGAAAACATCATTGTACTCTGCTGCTATGAGAGTGTGACATAAACCTGTTAAACCCTTGAAACCTCTTGAACAGTTGCATAGATGGAAGAAATCCAGACCCTTGAGGTGGACGGACTGAGCACTTTAGATCTAAACACACTCAACTGAAGAGTCTGATTAATCCTTTATAATCTTGTGGATAAATACATATTGTCACCGTTGTTTATTAAACTTGGTACCTTGGTAAAATTATATTTTGGGGTCCTTTACCATGGTATTCTTTCAAATAAAGTGTGTTGCTGTGTAGACTGCATATATGGTGATCAATACCATGTCTGTATCATATTTTTACTAAACCTATATAAAATATATGATACTTAGGACTACTTAAACATGTGTTTGCGCAAACATTTCCTACAGTTTCATTTTGTCGTCCTCAAAACACGTTCTTGTTTTAAACTTTTTGTTTCACGCAAGTCTCTTTAAATCCAAGCCTTGCACGACTCGCCGTGAACCACGTGGTCCCCTAGTGCCGCGCTGTGATTTTCTATTGGCCCAAACCTCCCCCCCTCACTCCTCCTCAGCCTCGCTCTGATTGGTTCGCATGTGGGTGTGCTCGTGGCATCCAGGCGTCCTGTTGTTTGAGCCGCTAAACCACCGTAGCTCTCCATTGGCTGTTGTACGTCAACTACTCGGCGGATTCCGCCTCGCTATTGGTCAACGCAAGTACACGATCTATCGTGAATGGCTGGCGCATAGGTCATCGCCAGTGAATGCGGAAGTAATGCGCTCTACTGAGTCACCGTTGTGTCAGCTGATTCTTTCACAGTGAGTATCTTGGTAATATTTCATTTTCTGTTTATTTAACTTGGTTATTATTAAATGTGTTTGCGGTTACGTTAGGCGGATTGTTGTATAAACTAAATACGCATGATTAAGCGTGGTTTTTGTCTAGTTTCTGCCGACCATGTGTTTGTATGTGGTTGCATTGACCAGCTGGGATGTTTTACAGGCTGTAAAATCCTCCACCCATACTAAACACACACACACACACACACACACCAAAGGCCACCAACTGGGGTGAACTGCTGGAAATTCACATTTGCAGAGTATGTTGATGAGCTGTATTTTTAATATTGAGTATTTCATTATACACACATACACTTTATAAATGAGTTCACAGGCGTTTTTAGTGTCTTGATCTTCCTGAGTGTTGTATGTAGCCTTATAAGCAGGGTTAACTTAGATTTGCTTTCGATTTTCAAATATTTCTAATTGGTGTTATGTAAGGTGCCCATAGGACTTTTCTTTAACGTTTCTAAATGGGGAAAAAGGCATATGCTATGCATGCATGGTAAAAATGTTGGTATTATTATGGTTAAAATATGGTTATAAATATATTATTATTGTTAATTTGTTTATTTTTGTAAAAAAAAAAACAGGAAAAATGTTTGACTACAAGTTTTGTTATATCTGATATAATTATTTGTTCTTGATATAGAGAGTGAATTTATATTGAATTAGCAAATGTCATACTAAGGTGCTTGACATCTGGTACTCACAACAGTGTCGTATCTGACATTTAAGCACTTTTTTTGTAAACTGAGTGCTGAATGCTTTCAGTGTAAATCCTTGTATTTGCTGTGCCTTTCTGGCGGCTATATTTGTCCTTCTTCAGTTACATGTGAAACAGACAGTTTGCATCCTGCAGCTAACGGAACACAGTTTGCTAAAGCGTTTTTCATATCTCTAATGGACAATAGTTGCTCCTCTTCCGTCTGATTATAATCTGCGAGGTCTACCAGTGAGCACCAGTGATTGGCTCCTGTTCAAACCCATCGGATCCCGTTCTCATTCCTCAGCCTGGGAAGCTCAGCGATCCGTCTCAGTGCTTTAGGTGAAATGTCTAATTGATGGCTCATGCTCATGTTACAGGTCAGACGGCTCTTTAAATAGCTTCATGACTACTCCTGCACCGCTCTGAATCTAGGTCCCTGTAGCCGTGACAGTATGTTTTTGATCCCTTGATTAATAGTTTTAAATGTAGCATTATCTTCTGTTAGAAACTTCACGTTCTAGCTAGTGCCATAGCTTATCTTGTGACTAAGTGGAAGGGAAACAGTCAGTACTGGTTAAGGAGTCTTAAAGATGTGTGTTTGTGGTGATAAAGTATGACAGAATTATTTAAATCATAAAGTGAATGGGTGCCGTCAGAATAAGAGACTCAGAGGAATAATCCACACCACTCCAGTCCATCATTTACCATTTGGAGAAGATTCATGTTTGTTAGAAACAAATTAAGACATGTTATGGTCCATAATCTATAATAATGCTTCCTCCAGTGAAAAACTCTCACATCAATAAATAATAAATCTGCCTATAAATACCTGTTTAGTGTTTCCTGATCTGTGCAGATTTCTCTGAATCAGACCAGACAATGTTTTTGCCGGAGGAAGCATTATTATGGATCATGGACTCCTATCTTAGCAGGAAGCAACAGTTTAAAATTAAAACATCTTTATGATGTATTATTTCTTCCAAACACGCAGTTTTGTCTTCTCGAGATGTTAACTGATGAACTAGAGTGGAGTGTATTATTGCAATGTTTGGACTCTCATTCTGACGGCACCCATTCACTGCAGAGCATCCACTGATGAGCAATCTATGCTATAATGCAACATTTCTCCTAATCGAAAGAAGATTCTAACTCCTCTACATCTCGAATGGCTTAAGTGACATTTTCAGTCAAATTTAATTTAAGGCTAAACTATTCTTTTGAGAGTAACGGCACGTTCTGTATACAAACGTGAGCATGTCTCAAATGCTTGAGTGTAGGCCAGCGGAGTTTGTTTTACAGCTCTTTTAATTGGATATTTTGATTACTTTAACCTCTCTGCTCCTGCACTT
Source organism: Enteromius viviparus (assembly GCA_032353835.1). Taxonomy (NCBI): domain Eukaryota; kingdom Metazoa; phylum Chordata; class Actinopteri; order Cypriniformes; family Cyprinidae; genus Enteromius; species Enteromius viviparus. The sequence goes on from JAUCNO010001476.1 coordinate 2,261,232, forward strand.
TGACATTGTTGTGCTTGTGTATATTTACTAATGATAATGATAAGTAGGCGAACTAGATGATGATTGATGAAACTCTTTCAGATTTGTGCATACTGAACTTTGAACCTAAGATAAGGTTAACTGGTCAAATGATTGTTTATATCTTCTATTATGTTTTAGATGAACCTAAATGTCAGGAGAATATAGAAGTGAAACTTTCTTCTTTTGGTATAGAGAAGTGATTCTGATGTGACTTCCAGAGGAATTTAAATCTAATTCTGCCTAGAAACACAGAAAACAACAGCTTTTAAAAGGAAATTAGTAGCTATTTAAAAATCTTGAAACTATTTTTTCTTTTTTATGCGTCAAATGGTTAGCAGTGCATCTCTTTTAAGTCTTTATTGCCTTAATTGATAAAAAATGATTGCATGAATGTACATATAAAATGTATTTTTATTTTATTTAGATGAAAAGAAAACATGAATTCTGATTTCAAATAAAGATTTAAATAAAGGTTAATCAGACCCAGACACACACACACACATATATATATATATATATAAGTTTGAACAGTCTGATCCTGGTATATTTTGATGCCATGCATCGTTTTCACTCATTTCATTCTCTGCCAGGAGAAAACCCAAAGTCTAGTTGGTAGAGCGTCTCTCCTCACCAAATGAAAAAGATGTGATTTATCATTAATATCGTAGTTCCTAATGTATTTATATTGGCCCTGCAGTGGTTTTTAATTCCCTCTCACCAATTTGTGCTCATAAGATCAGCACAGATGCAGTTTTCATCTGAAGAGAAAAATAAATGAGATCAGATTGTCTTCTATGCTAAACACAGGCTCACCAAATCCAATTTTCCCAGACAGACGATTTGGGGGTATTGAATTTGCTCTGTGGATGACGACAGTGTTTGTATCTGTGTTTTTGCATCGAGATTGAGCTTGATGAGAGTTTAGAGGTCAGCGAGGTCATGGACGGGTTGACCTGAGTTTGAGTTCGCCGTCCGCTTCGCTTTGACCAGGAAGCAGATTCTAGATTGTATCTTGTGTTTGTGTTTTCCTCATGGAGGAATTCGGTGTGGGTTTGGTTAGGTTTGGGCCGTGTGCGGCGCTGTGTGGAAGTTAGTTGTAGTATAACAAAAGTATATTGAGGACACACAACCAGCTTTATAATCTGTTATTGTATATTTATTATCTACACTCTTAATAATAGTTTCCAAAAAGTTTTTTTTTCTTCTTCTTCTTACAGCATTGTCATTTTGGTTGTCCAAAGAGTCTTTTATTGATCAATCTTTTTTTTTTTTTTTTTGTGTAAAGAACATTTTAATAATATAAAGTGTTTGGAACCTTTTGTGGAATGAAAAGGTTGCATGGATGTCAAAGGGTCTGCATTGATGACAGTAAAGAACCTTTATTTTTAAGAGTAGCAAAAATATAAATCTGGAAACCTTATGTTTGTTTTTATAACAGAGGTCCCCATTTATGTCAAAAATCAAGCATAATTAAGTGTTATGGGACAAAATTAAATGTTGCATTATATTCATTATTATATTCACTTTGGCAGATTTTTTTTGTATTTCATGTAATATTTATATAAATATCTTTTTTTCATGCATTAATAAAACCCCTAATTTTTGGGCATCAAGGTTTTGTGGTATTAAGTTGTATTTCTATCTATGAATCTGTCCTTTGAGTTGTTGGGTGATTTCTAAAGTGCATGTAGAATAGTTGAGTGTGTGTAGTGTGAGGTCAGATAAGGACTGGCGTGTATGGACCTGTGTGGGTGTGGCTGTGGGAATGCAGATCTCTTCATACACTAAGGCTCTGCTGTTCTGGAGATGTGAGCCCGAGGAGTTGTCATACATGCAAAGTTATTCAGAAAAAGCAAAGGATCATTCTTAACAACACATTGCTCTGTGTTAGCAGTCTTGTTAAAAGGCCTGTGAAACACTGGCACTGAATAAAGTTTTCCGAGTGCTGCAGAGACTGGTACTGGTCGCACTTGTGAGGAATTTTGTGGAGAATGGAAAGTTCATGGAAGCCAATAGTAGAAAACACACTTTCACTTTCTCCATCACTCCTCACAGGTGAGACGCTCACAGAAGTGACCGCATGCAGCCTGTTACTGCTATAAAAGGCATTTTGTGCCGTGTTTAAAGAGGGTGTGTTTGAAGGCTTGGAAACTATGAGGAAGTTAGTGTCTAACAGGGTTAGATAACAAGTGCAATAAACACTGATATTGAATATTTATGTTCATATTATCATTGATTCATAAATATAAGTGGTGGGAGGGTCTTTTAGCTTTGTCAGCTTTCTGCATGTTAGTCTTTAATGTATAAACAGCCATATACTGGAACAAATGGAAAGATCAGGAAAAAAATATGGTTTCTAGACTAAAACAGCAGCAGTTTTTACAATTAATAATTAATGCATTAAGTAAATCCATTTAATAAATCGCATACTCTGTTTAACTGCAGTTTAATTGTTATAAAAGTGAAAATGTATTTTTTTTCAATATACAGTATAATAAAGTGTGTTCTCATTCATTGTATACAACATTTTTATTAAGTTGTATTAACATAAAATTATTATTTGAGTATGTTTTACAAGAAAATGGTATTTCAGTTTTCAATAGCAGGCACAATAATGGACATGGCCACAGTCCAGCACCACATGAGATGCTTAAAAAGATCATTGACTCATTCATTTATTTTGATTAAAAAAAAAAACAACTGGCCAAAAAGTTATGTATTCATGTAAAAGATATCAGCATCAAAAGAAATCCACAAAAGTGATTTTATGTCCATAGAAAGCTCATTAAATGTTAGCAAAATGTCTATTTTTAAGGTTTAAGTGAGATTTTGGATAAGGAAATAATGTGACATTGTCATTCAGTGTAACACACTATTTATGTAAAAATTCAAACAACATGCTTATTCTGACTTGCATATTAAAATATATAAAAGGAAGAATGTTAAATTTTGTTGTTTTAAATTTGTGAAAAAAAATCTTAGACAAATGTGGCACATTAAAAAAAATCTAATAAATTAGTATTTGGGATGAAAAGAATTATTTTAATGTGTCATAAATAGATTTTAGTTGTAAATATGCCAGACAAGATTCTTACAAAAATTCAATTAATTAAACGAAAAGCTTTTTTTGTGGGAAAACAATAATAATTTAAAGTACTTTTTGTTTCTTTTTAACATCGTTTTTTTTTTTTGCACAGTTGAATTTTTATTGAGTAAATGACCTTTATAAACGATAAATGTTTTCGGCTTCCGCTTACATTTTTCTCCAGGTCATTCCAGGTCAGTGTAAACACGCGGAAAGAAGCAGGGTCTCAGGAAGGGTCTGGAAACTATATTTTAATAGTGAAATGTATCGTGAGTGGGTGCGTTATATGCAAACAAAACACAGAGCGCGCTTCTTTGTCGTGTGATCTACTGACACACCCGCTCGCATATGCTGCTATGTGGACGCACATGCGTTGAAAGTTTGTTTAGAACACAGCGTGATGAGACACGCACAAGAACGGCGCGGTCACGTACTCCACGCCACAAAGCTCCGCCCACTTCGCGCGCTTTGTGTGTGAGCGTGGATAGGCGTGTTCGCGCAGGAGTATGTGTTCACACACACAGACGCGCTCAGGTAAGAGCTCAACTTCTGTAGTCTTGTGTCTCCTCTGAGAATGTTTTTTTTCATTCACTGGCACAATGTCGCTCTCGAGTGGAACACTGTGCTAGTTACATTTGTAGCGCTTTCGGAAGTTTAGAACGTTCAGAAACTTACAATGTTTCAGCGCTCAGTGTTACAGTGTCGCTTCAGACACCAGTTAAACAGCTTCTCTTATCTTTTTAAATGCCGTAATATGAGAAGTGTTTCTGATTTCTTTGACGTGTTTCATGAGAGTTTGTGCTGAGTAGTAGTGGAGAAAAAAATCAGAGGGTGTGTTTCCATTGAATCTCTGCAGCAGCCCTGCATTGTGGGTAAAGGCTGTCCTCTTGCATTCAGGTAGTGCTGTCATGTTTGGAACGAATCTCTGAGAAAAGAAAAGCTGTCACTGGGGCGGTGCCCTTTCAAAAGTTACACTTTTGTACCTTGTTTATCCCTAAAGCATGCATTTTAGTACTTTAAAAGTACGTAATAGTAACCAAATGACAGCCTACAGATTAGACCCTTTGAAAAGGTAGAAAGTGACATTTGTGCCACACTTTTTCTGAGTGTGCATAAGTACGGTCGTTTAATTGGTCTCAGCAATTATGTACACTTTTAGTTTGTGTTACTGGTCTTGCCATTTAGTGTAGTCATTTAATAAAAATTTATTTATTAACTGTATGTTTACATTAAGTATTGTACACACACACATATAATACATGTATATAATATTATTATTATTATATGTGTTTGTGTGTATATATACATTGTGTGCATATGTATAATATTATCTATATGTGTACGTGTATGTAGTAGCATGCATATACACATACATTGCTGAAAAATATAATACACAAAATAAAAATGCATATAAATGAAAATTACATAATATTTATAATCATGTGTGCATCTCTAGTTAGTAAATATTACGTATGTTTTATTTTATATGTACAACTTTTTATATAGAGATATGTGTATATATACACATACATATAAACTGTGCCTTGTATAATTTTCCTTACAAAACTTTTTTTGGTGGATGTTTTATTAGGAAACCCAGTCAACAAGTGTGCACACACGTGTGGTTGCCATGAGCTCTTGGCTCCTGTGGTGTTTTCACTTTCTTTTTCCTGTAAATCAAAGCTCATCCTATTAGTCGGCTTGTAGCCGTAGATCAAGGTCGTCTCGGCGGGTAAGAAGGAACTCCATGGGTGTGTTCATGAGCACATACAAACAGAGTTTTACTCTGGATCATGAAACTGCCTCTGTGTGTGTGGGTTTGTTTAGATGTCCTGACAGTGCCAGACACTGATAACCTGAGCGCATTTGTTTTCCTATTTGTGCGTGTTCCAACCTGTTTGCTCAACAGTGTCTCAGAACGTTTTTCTATCAAATTTTGCAAGTATTTGGACTCTGAGCAGGAAAAACACAAATGCTGAACGTTCCAGAGTAAGAGTTGAGAAAGACTTGATCTGAGCAGACCTGAACACTAATATCACTTATCGTGCAGCACTGATGTGTGACCTTGCTGCTTGCGTGAGCAATAACAGAAATAAGATACATGCACATAACACAAGATGTGCAAAGCTACATATTTTTGAGGTCAACTTTTCGACTGTCTGGACTGATCTTCAAGAAGCTCAGCTTTTATTTTTGTGTTCACCAATTGGACAAATTTTTAGGGGGGTGGTTTTGTAAAATACATCAAAAACAGGTTAGTTTTCAAGTAGCATGTATTATGTTTTACATCCTGCTGCAACGTGTGTGTGTGCGCGTGTGTTTATGTACATGCGTTGATTCATACAAACATCACTATTAAAAACTTTGGGATCAGTAAGATTTTAAAGTCTTTTTTGCTCATGGATGTTTTTATTTGAATGTAGGTAAACTGTCATTTTGAAATATTTTACAGTTTAAAATTATCATTTTAATTTTCTGATTTATTATACTTTAAAACATAATTTAATTTTGTGATGCAAAGCTGATTTTCATCATCATTACCCCAGTCTCTTTAGTGTCACGTGACCTTTCAGAAATCATTTTGATATGCTGATTTATTATTCATTTCCAATCTGACCTCACTTGAACGGTTTAAGTTTAGTAAAGTTGTCATCACTAGATTTTGACGTTGGCTGATTTCTGATGTGTTTTCTTACAGATTGTGTGTATCGTGAGCTGTCACTGAGTTGCAAGGCACGTTGCGGTGAGGAGAGCTGGCGGAGCCATAGCCAAGACTACATCAGAGCACATTTGCTGAGAAAATGGTGAGTCTGGAAGGAGTTTAAATGTGTCTGAGTGAAATAACTTGCCTTTTTTTTTTATTTGGGTTAGAAATATAACACTTAAGAAGCGTTTTTGTCAGATTCAGGCAACTACTTTATCATTTACTATGCTTTTGCTGGTCATAACCAACGGTTTATTTGGTTAGATATATTTTGCCCGTCAAATCTAATAATCCACCCTGAGTATACAGTGAGTGTTCAGAGCTGTGGGACTTCTCTCACCTTTGTGAAACAATCCTTTACATCGCATGTTGTGCTTTGTGTGTTTGTTGTGAACCTGTGTAATACTTCATGATGGTTAGCATACCGCTCTCTTCCTGTTTTTTCTCTTTAAGCGTGGACTTTCCCAATAAAACTACCTTGCAGGGCTGAACAGATGTTGAGAAGATGTTTGCATGTAGGTTTGAAGAAAGCCCGGGGAATGCCGATGCCTTTTAAACGCATTGACCTGGAGTTTTATTGAAACCCTTTAGCTGCAATATTACAGTTCGAGGTTAATTTGTCTGACGTGTTGAGCAAAGGTTATTTGAGTCTTTTAGGCGACTTTTTATTGCAGTCTCTCAAATGTTTAGGCTTAATGAACAATCAACTGTAACTAATCAGAGTCCGCTTTAGAGGAATCTAGACCATGAGTGGTTGTAGTTTTAGTATGTTTTGACACAATCGCATATTCTGCAGATCTTAAAAAGTCATTTACAAATAAAAGCCTTAAGCAGAGAAGCAGAAGGTCTTCAATATATGTTCATGGCATTACATGTTGCATATACTGAAAAAAAATCATCAGTATTTTGGTCTTGTTTTCTAACACAAATATCTGAACCTCCTTAAATCAAGATATATTTACTTGAGAAGCAAGATGACATCAGATAGTCTTGTTTTCTGATAAATTAATCTAAATTATGTTTATGATGAGAGCAAGAACAAATCATAAAAACCTCTTTTGAATTCTATAGTGTTTTTTTTTTAACCCATTGGCAGACATCAGGGTTTTTTTTTTTGTATTTTAATTTTGACAATTTTAATTTAAAACCATACACAATTGTCACATTAAATTAAATAAAATTAACTAAATTAATAAAAATTACAAAATCTTTTTTACATTTTATTTAATTATAGCTAGTTGCCCAGGCACCATTTCTCATTTTTGTTTAGCTTAACTTAACATACTAATAAAAACCAAAACTACAAAAAATAAATAAATAAATTTAATAACAAACTTAATAGGCTATAATAAATATATATATATATATATATATGATCATATTTAGAGTGCTTTTATTTTTGGCCATGACTGTATTGGCAAAACTTTAATTCAATTCATAAGATACTAAAATAACACTGGTGCAGTTATTAGTAAAAAAATAAAAATGTCAAAACTAAATTATTAAACGCTAAAAACTGGTTGATTTATGTAAACACAGTAACAACAGTCCCGTTGTGTAGTTAGTGCATGTTTTCTGTGCTGCTGGTTTAAGCTTCATTCACATGCTGAGTGTGAGAGCAGCAGAGTGTGAAGCCGTGGGTTTTCCATGATGATGTGTCGCTCTGAGCGAATGAACACGTCCCTCGACACTCATTAAACACTTAGTGCTTTCCATAAACAAAGCACAGCCTGTGCCTCGTCCTCCTCAGGACTGTTTGTAAACCTCGTAAGAGGTAAATCAACCACTACCGGGTCAGTTCTTCACGGCAGCCTGTCTTGTAGCTGCTCAGAAACCGTCTTATCTCATTTACACTAAACCAGAACCAGAGCTCTGCAGGTGCTCTTTTCCTGATACAGGCCTTTTGCCTGTCCTTACAGAGTATGCAATTTGCTCATACAAGATGTTATATAGTGTAACTGAAGTCTTTACTTTTTAAGACCTCTTGAATTTAAGGATGCACAAAGTTCAAAAGACTGTAATTCCATTAAATACATGTGAGCTCTGCACATTTAGAAGTCATGAGGGGCAATTTTTCATTTGAATCATTATAAATTAATGAGCTTTCTATTGTTATGGTAGGACAATGACCAAGATATAATAATCTGAATATCTGGAATCTTTTAAAAAAAAATGTTTAGGCTATTTTTACCCTAGACAATTTACATGATCTATACATAATGCCCTAATGATTTTTGGCATAAAAGAAAAATTAATAATAACGACCCATACAGTGTATTTGTATTACAAAACACCCAGTGACTTAAGTCTTATTTTCATATTTTATTATTAATAAATAAATAAATCATATTTTATCATTTAAATGACCAACTTGGATTAGCAAAGCGTATGCATTTCATAATAAGAGTCCTGGTTTGTTTCAAGGTTGTGTATGATTTTTTTTATCCCGTTTTGTTGGTATTTTGATTCCTATATTTCTCTCACCTTTTGAATGAGCAGTTGGAAATAGTAAAGCATAAATATTTCAAAATAAGAGTCCATGTGTATTTAATTTAGTTTGTTTATTAAATGTTATACATGTTATTTTATTCTGTAGTGGCATATGTGTGTAGAAAAGGGTCTTTAAAGTTTTACGTTAGTCTTCAGAAGCGCTGTGTTGATTAATTAGTGTGTGTTTGATGGGAAATGATGGCCTGTGTCCTGGTCGAGTGGACACAGTCAATGCTTGTCACTGGCCCGTTGCAGCCGCGGCTCGTATTATGTCGCGTCTTTAATTGTCAGGGGAGCAAAGTGCCTGGAAAATGTTCCTGTAAAGCCGTTGTGAATGTGATCATTTGGGCTGTTTTTCTTATTGGTTGTTCTCATGAGACTCTGTTTGGTAAAGCAGCTTCTGTTCTTGTTGTAAGAGCGTTTCTACAGTCTCCTGAGAGGTTTCTGTCGAGGAAATTGATTGTAGAAATTATGTTTTGCATGTTTCTGTTTGTATCCATGCAGAATCTGAGCTGAAATAATAAACTATATTGTGACATGTGACAGTTGATTCCTTTAGGGTGCCAATATTAGTGGAGGGCACTCTACATACATACACTGTACACAATATGTAAACAAAGGCTTTTTATATTTTTATTAATATCTTTAAATTATTGGTAATTCCGGAGTCATTTAAAGTTCAGTTCAGATTTGGAAAAAGCTCTTCTTCAGTGTGGATCAGTTGTGAGCGGTAAGTTTTCCAGCAGGTGTGTCTGTACATTCACTCACACACCCAGAAAACAATCGACTTGCACACTCCTGTGTTCCTGTTCACTCATATTTCATTCCCTTTCACTCATAAATGACAACGAGGATCTTTTTACCCTGTTTTTGTCTGTGAATAATGAGCCAAATGAAGGTAGGGCTGAACAGCGTCCTGCATGATGTCAGACTCTGAGCTCACCTGTATCCGATCTTCATATAAAAACATCTATGAGTTCAATTTCAGTGCTAAAATGTGGGCTGAGCTGTCTTATGTCTCAAGGAGCTTCAGGCAGACACTTGATGACTGAGTAAATCTACATGAATCTACGTTTGAAGAGGTCATCCGGTGCCACATGCACTTTTTTAACCTGTTTGGACTGAGATGTGTGTTGGGTGTGTGTATACAACCATCCTACAATGATAAAGATCCACCAGTAGTTTTCTTTTCATTTAATAAAAATAAGTTGCCCCTTCTGAAATCAAGCCATTCTCAAATGCCTATCACACCGACAATATTAATCTTAATATAAATTCTATAAATTCAGTACTTTTTTTAAATGTATGCAAATGTTATGTTAATCTATGTTTGTTTTTTATTGTTTCTCTCTTCTCACGTAGAGTCATTAAGTACAGTGATGAGCTTCTGCGTGTCTACTTAATTTATTATGTACGCGGTGTCGGGCATGACTCAGTGTTTGATGTTGTATATTGATAAATGCTCATGACAGCGGTTGTTTACTGTAGACTAATGTGTTCTGATGGCTCACGCAGTTAGACAGAGTGAGTTGTTTGTGGTGTTGTTGTAGGTTTTTCTTCTTCATGATGCGGTGTCATGTGTTTGTGTGACATGCACAGCTGGTTTCAGGGGGGTGTGTGTGAGAGAGAGACGTGAGGTGTGTGTTGAGCTGAAGGGGTAGGTAGTCTGTGGCAGGGTGTCCTCCTCTCCTAAAAATAGGTGTCTTGTAGTCATAAGGCCACGTCTGCAGTGAATCACAGTCCATCAGCTCCAGCAGTGTTCTCTATGATCGCAGCACGTGTGTGATGCACACTTCTAAAGGTGAGCTACGATTAAAAGGAAAGAAAAGGTTATCAGAATTATTATCTGTAGTTTTAGTATAAGAACTCAAAACATTCTTGTTAGTCTAAAAAACAGCTTAATGAATGCAGTCTGCCCAAACGACAGCTTTTGGAAGGTGTCACTTACGACATAATAGTGCATTGAATCCCCGCCTCTGTAGACCAGGTTAACGCCTACTTCTACATCGCTGCCTGTTTAGCCCCGCCCACTGATTTGTGCATGTGATGGGTAAATAAAGAGAGTGGTAAACTCTAGTAATCAAACGATAAAGGCAACTCTGAGGATAACAAGATATTGTGCGTGGTCTTTGCATTGCCTTCCTTCTTTGCCTTGGTTGAACTTTATTTTAAATAAGTTTCAGACTGCGTCAAGAAGAACCTGGGCCAAGACTAGGCTGGACGTAATGCATAGAGTTTATACCCGTTGCACCATCTCACCGTAGTGCTATGTCTGAGACTAAATCTTACGCCTAGGCAGAGGTCAGTGCAAAGAAAAAATTCACGATTTGCTCGGACGTTATTAGTTTTTAGGATTCATGCCTGTTAGTTAATTATTACTGTAGACAATCTCAAAAAAATAAATATATATGTACAGCTTGTAGCTGTGCCGTAAAATATTGGGCTATATGGTCTGGGATTATTAAAAGAAATCTTGCTTAGAAGGACAGTATGCTTGGAAATGCGTAGTATTTGTAGTATGCCAGCCATCCAGTAATCGCAGTTATGCTTTGTTAATTCTATCAGTTTTATCACAAAATGTGAACTATATGTGCTTTGTGTAAATATTTATCCTAATCCAATGTAGGGCGTACACCCAGCTTTTTTATGTCTAGCTGGTTTATCTCTCTTGTCTCACTACTGCTAAGTCTGTGTTAAATGTGTATTTTTTTTAGGTTGAAAATGTGTGTATTATTTAAATAATTCAAAAATTAATTTTATATTACATGTTGCAGATTAAGATGCTGATGCTGTATTTTGGGCGTGTATGAGAGAGAGAGAGAGACTCAGAGATGGAGAGAGTCGTGACTGTAGATAAAGAGCTTAAATCATTCATTGTCATGTGCTGGTGTCTCTACTTCCTGTCTGTCACGACACGAGAGTTTCTCTGTGTTCAGGAGACAGACTATGCTCGGCCTTTACCTTCACGTTCTAAATGCGGTGGCCATGTCGGACAAGCTGTGTTCAGCTGCTGTTTTTGACATGCATATGTGAGACCATTTAAACTCTGTGACCTTCTGAGTTCAGAAAATAAACATGCTTTTGTTGGAGTCCAGGAAGTGTTTCTTATTTTTTTTATAATATTGTGATTAGACCTTTTGCTTTAAAGAAAGCAGCGAAAGCAAGAATAACATTTCGTATAGCTACTGTTGCGGTTTTTCCATGTGGTGGATGTAAAGCTGTATTCTCTATAAGAAGAAGTTGGAGTGAGGTTGACATGAAATGTGGTGCATGCTGGGAATGACGTCACAGTGGAGTAGCAGCACATCGTGGCACGTTCTTCACGCTCGGAGCACTGTGGAGTCTCAGCAAGGTACAGCACGTCCTTTAGTGCAGACAGCGATGCATGCTGGGAAACTGCAGAGCGAGTGTCTCTCAGCGAGTTACAATGTAGCCGGGGAGGGAGGGAGGAGATGCTGAAGAATGCTGTGTCACTGGAGCCGCTGCGGATCCCCTTTCTCTCTCTCTTTCCTTCTATCGCTCTGTATGAGTGTCTCTCACCCGTCGTGACTGAAGCGGTGATGCATCCCCCCAACCCCCTCCCCCCACTGCAGCCATGCAGCATCGCAGCGCTTCAGACACAACTCACAGCGAGGAAACATTAACCCGATGAGCATGTTAATTAATGGTGTAAATATGAAATATTATTTACAAACACTAATAGCTTTACCTCAAGGTCATGGGTAAAAATTAAAAAATGTGTAACTCTAGTTACAAAGGATTAATGTCTGTCAAATGCATAAATGTAAAATTTAACAATGTTGTGCAATAAAGAATTTTATGAATTAAATAAAATATAAAATAATTAATATAAAATATAAATTCATAATTAATTAACAAAACAGAAATATAGCAAATTAATTATAAAATACATTTGCATATATCTGTATGTATGTTTTAGTATAGTATTTATTTAGTGTATGTATTTTAATTTTATATTTATTTCATCAAATTTGATATCATAAATGCATGTTCACAGGAAATGAGGCAGTCCTATTTTAGTGTCAGTAAGACACTATTCAAGTTTTTATTAATATTTTGCATCATTGTTTGAATACATTTTTTTTTAAGTATGTTATTTTGTTGCTTTTTGTCCTTTTTTATATATATATATATATATTTTTTTTTAGAATTTAGATCG
>JAUCNO010001476.1:2292878-2316277 GCA_032353835.1 Enteromius viviparus
GGGTATCGGCAGATATACAAAGCCCAGGGATCGGAATCGGTATCGGGACTGAAAAAGTTGGATCGGTGCATCCCTAATTTTTACTTCTGTTTTTGAGTGATAACAGGTTTATTTATAAGAGTTCTGTCAGTACTGTAATGTTGTTGTTTGAATTGTCAGTCATCTTTGGACTGGACAGAGACTCTTCTCTCCAGTGTGTTTTATTAGACGGGCAAGCAAATATATATTATTGATTGTGTAAGTAAAAGTCAAATACAGGTGGTTAGGTGATAAAACAGATATAAATGAGCTTTTCATCCGTGAACATGATTTGTGAAAACAACATCTCCCAGTGTTCCACGCTCTGAGTCATCGAACTTTGCGTCTCTTATTGTTCTTGAAATGTGACCTCTAGTGGCGAAAACTTACATATTGTGACTTTTATTATTGTTTTGCAAGCACTAAAGTATGATGAGAGAGAAACTAGTCAATGAGGCCGCTTGATGTTTAACTGGTTTATTGTGTCAAAGCTAATAGATTCCATGCAAACAGAGAGCAATGATTTAGGGATCCAGCAGATAAACCACATATAAATCAAATATTTTTACATTTATTTAGGTGATAATTTAATAGATCTTCCTCTGTTCTTCAGCTGTTTAGCAGATTTCGTTGCGTGCAGGATGACTGCATGTCAAACCAATGCCAGCAGTTCTGCTTCTGTTTCTGCCTGTTACTCTTCTTCCGGCCCTTTGACTCGTTGTGTCCAAACATTACCTGCCTAAAAAATATCGATAGATCAGACAGGAACTAAAAAAAATGACTTAAACCGATTTATTTAAACTTTTTGAGCTCTGATAATTATGAACACATACAAAAATAAAATGAGCTGAGTCATGGCGGTTCAGTAAACGGCAGCGGGCGTCTCGCTCTGATCAGCATCATGACCTCTGTGTCTTCATGAGAACTACTAAAGAATGCTGCTATAGCAACAGGCCATGCTCGGCCCCATGGAATTGTGGGTGTGAACCCATAGGAATTCTGGGAGTGTGGCGTGTCTTAACAGAGCTGTGTAACTACAACAGATTGTATTTTGTTTCCACAAAAAACAATACTGATAACCACATGATGATGAGTCATTTCTGAAGGATCATGTGACACTGAAGACTGGAGCAATATTTATATTGGGTTTTTGGTGTCCAGAAATCTCATAAAATGCAGTTTATTTCAGCAAATATGAAATTGCATATCAGTGCAAGTCGAATGTTATCTGTTGATTTTATAGTAAATCCAAGGATGTATACAAATATTCAATATGTGGGGCATCAAACGTTAAATGTTTAATAATTGGTCACTAAAACAGTTTGTGTGTGATGTTTGATCTGGTAAGTGTCTCAGTTGTGTGTTTTGAGAACATCTGGAGTGTGTGTAAAGGATTGTGTGTGTGTGTGTGATGGCACATCTGGCTTGTCTGCTATTGTGTCAGTCAGATTACACACACACACACACACACACACACGCACACACTGTCTATCTGTCTGTAGTGTGACCGGGGGGGCGGTGTGTGTCTGGGTTATTCGCTCTGTAAATAAAGATTATTGGGATACATTTTACAAGAGAATACAATTTTATTCTTCTTGCTTAAGAATTTCACACATGCATTTTTGGGTAAACAGTACCTTTTCAGACACAGATTGAACTAATTGTAAATTGTTTGTATAATATCATCACTCAAATGTGAAAACAGTCCATGATTAGTTTTTAAATCACCACATTCAAGAGTCAAACACTTAAATCAGATTCAGATAACCTTAGTGTCCTTTAGTTTCACACACACAGAACGCTGAGAAATTCTACATTACATTATACAATTCTGTTATTTTACTCTTTCTATTTTTGTCCAGTTATAGTATAAGATTTCACCTGTTATTTCTGCTGCTGTTTCCACAGAACCACCTGTTGTTGTGTGCTGACCTTTGACCTTTTGAGCTGACCTCTAGGGTCGCTGTGTGTTTGGACACGTTTCAGAGTCTTGATTGACGTGTCTGGGTCTGTGCCAGTGACATATGAGACGTGCTGCGGAAGCAGGCATGCTAAAACTAATACCATAAATAAGCTACTTTGAAATCTCAAAACATAATTGCATGTAGTTTAACTTCATTGTATATTTTGTTTTGGTTTAACGTGAAATACTAAAATATCTAAGACTAAATAAATAAAAGATAAATAAGCACATTTATTAAACTATTTTAAAATATATTTTTTGTATTTAAGGAATTTTTTTGTTATTTTAACATGAAAATGAGAAAGACAGACGACAAAACTGTTCACTCAAAATGTAATTGAAAATATTAAACTATAGAAGTGTGGTATATAAATGCTAAAACAAATTTTAATTGAATGAAATGTTACAATTTAGTGAAACTGTTATAAAATAAGGTCAAATGGTTATTGCATATGTAGACATGTAATATATGTACACAAATAAATAAATAAAAATATTTAACTAATAAACATGACTTAAAATTTAAAACATTAATGAAAACTATATGCGTTTTTGTATATACATAATAAAATAATATATAAATGAAAATGATATATAAATAGTATTTTTAAAAATTACTATAATAGTATATTTTTGTATATGAATACTAAAATAACTCTGGACCACACCAGCTGCTCATGGTCTCTTTTGACTAATGTCTTAAATAAATGTTCCTGGTATTCTTGCACGGGTTTTTTCATGTCCTTGTATGAATGCGCCACACCTCGTCCAGCTTCTAACGCTGCTGATGACAAACTCCTTTGATCGCTGTAGACTTTTAACAGGCCTTGTGTGGCTATTTCTGCCCCATCCGCTGCATGAAGTAATGGAAAAAGATGACGAAAGCTGTGTGTGAGGTTTTTCTGATGTTGGTTCATTGGTAATGTATGCGCTTTTCTCAGTCCTCAAACTGTGCCGAGTTCAGAGCGAAAGTCTTCAGATGCTTTTCGCTCTAGAATATGAGGTCTGAACGTCTCCCAGTGTCGTCTGAAAACGTAAAACACTTGTTGCATGTAGAGTTTGCATTGGATGGCTTTCTCATCTTTTGCAGTGGCTGATTTCTTCACTGGTGTTTGATGCCAGGCGCAGGTCTTTCACCTCGTCCTGTGAACGGCGGCTCAAGGTCCCTTCAGATCAATGTTTAATCCACTACGTGATGACTCTGAACACGTAGGCCTGAGATCAGACGTTTCTGCCGCACCGGAAACTCTGTCCTATCTTTCCATCTAAAAAAATTGCAATTCAATGTAGTTTCTCTCCCCCCCCTAATCATTGAGTTGTAGTCTATGTCATGAACAGTCTCTCTGTAAATGTTGTATGTTGTTTGCGGATGGCAACCGTTGTAGTTATCTGTCGTCTCCTGCTAATTGTTCATTTGTCTGTCACTCATGAGTCTCTGACTGATTGTGGTTTGTAAATGGAGCAGAACCGTTATGTCGCTGCTGGAAAAGGCAGCAGATGTGAGACAAGGTTCCATTGTTAATCCACGTGCATGAGGCGTGTTTCAATGACATGTGAATGAATATTAATGCATATTGGGTCAGACAACCACACGATTAACTAGATTTAATGCTTCTCAGTATTGACTCACTTTGTCTGGGAACTTGTTGCAGTGCATCATTTTATTTCATTTTATTTTATTTAGATTTATTCAGATTTTAGAAGAGACCTTCAATTTTTGATATAAGATGTTACTTACTTATCGCCATGTTTACACACTGCGTCCCGAAACTTTTGTCTGTCATCGTAACATTTTTTTAGATCGGTTTCAATTTTTTGCATTTCACATCCATAACAAGCATTTAGATAGAGATGGATGACAAAAAAAAGCATATTAAAATTTCTTACTCTCTGTGCAGTGACATTAATACTTTAAAAAATAAATAACGGGGAAAAACATGATTTATAATTTGGCCATAGCAAATCTGTTTTCTGAGGTTGATATGTAATAGTGTGTGTGTGTGTGTGTGTGTTTTCAGGGTGAGGAGGGGCCGCCCAGCCTGGAGTACATTCAGGCCCGGGACCTGTTCCCCCAGAAAGAGCTGCTCAAAGAAGACGACGCTCTGCAGGTCAGTTCATTCCTAATGTCCGTGTCATTCTTGCTCAAGAAAGTGGGTTAACACACACACACACACACGTCTGTCCTCTGCGGTGAAATGCGTGTGCTGTACCGCGGTGAGAAAGAAATCAAAAGCGAGGTCTGAGGAGACGGTGGGTAACAGATGTGGAGGTGAAAAGAGGACATGATCATCAAAAGGACAAAGCGGTGACGCCGATCCAGCAGAGAGCAGACAGGAACAAGTTGACATTGACTCTCTGATGTGCTTTTGTTACTTTATTTGCCTGGTCTTACCATGAATGATTTATTTAGCCATGTTATAGCAAGCTTTTTGTTTGTCTGTGTAAAACTTGCCAATATGATGATAGAGCGTCGTGTAGAAAACAATCCCTCCCAGCAATCAGAAACCTCCTCGAAACAGCATGTTGAATAACCAGCTCAAACAATAGTCATGCAAATACTCAATTTCTTTTCTTTTATTGTAATATTTGTTTTGTATTTGTTTTGTTTTAGTTGTATATGCTTTTAATTAAAATGTAGATTTTAATGTTGTATTCAAAGTAGTTTTTGTCTAATATATTTTTATTAAATATTAATGTTTTTACTAGTGTAAAAATAAAAAATGAAAATGACGACAATTTAAATATTTTAGATATTTTATTAATTAATTTTGATTTCTATTGTTTTTATTTTTGGGTAATTTTAATTTCATTCTTTATTTTTTTGTATTACATTACTCTTTTTATGTTTTTTTGTGTTTGTTTATCTTTAAAAACAGTGATTTATTACAAATATTTGTGTTAATACAATTTCAAAATCTTTCCCCTTTTAAAAACAAAAATCTTGGTACATACTGAAGCAGCTCCCAGATTGTCTGACACACTTTCTCTTGGTTGTTCCTGCTGGAGGGAATGGATCGTGCCGTCCTGGTTAATATCCCCAGATGCACAAATCATTTATGATTCACTGTATGTTCAGTACAGCAGTTACCGGCTCTCAATGTGATTTATACATGAACCACAAACCAACTATAAAGCTGCTATATGCTGCTTCTGTATTTAGTCATTCATTTTACACTTCGTAAAGATGAGTTTATTTATCAGATTCTGAGAAATGCAGCATTGCATCAGTGTATCAGCAATAGATGCTCTGCAATAAATGGGTGCCGTCAGAATGAGAGTCCAAACAGCTGATTACCTTAACATCTGGAGAAGATAAAAGCTGCACAAAAAATTGCTAAAATATTACGCATTCACTGCAGAGCAAAGTAATGCAATGCTACATGTCTGCAAATCTGATAAAGAAACTAACTCTTCTACATCTAGGATCGCCTGAGGCAAGTTTTCAGCACATTTTCATTTTGAAGGTAGAGATTCCTCCAAAGGAGGTTTCATGTCCTTAATAATCTCATGCATGCACTGGAATGCGAATGAAAAGACGTAGACATCATTATTGAATTTCTGGAACACTTCACCTTGTGTTATAACATGTTCATGCCTGTTTAGCCAGTCTGTGCTTATAAATTATGTATATTGCATCTTTCTACTTGAGCAGATAGAGGAACAGTGACTTGGCTGTCTTTGCCAAATAACACAAGATCCAGTCTATGTTAATGCGAGCATCCTCCTGCTCTGGGTTTTGAGTCACACAGTCTTTGCTGATTGTGTGTTGAATGTGTGTGTGTGTGTGTGTGTGTGTCATGCTCATGCTGCGTCGAGTCCTTCATCGGTCTCTATCTGTGAGGTTCAGCAGTTGGAGTCGTTCTCCCAGAGCTCACCTGATCCTTTGAAGACTCGCTGCTTTCCTGCCACGTCGACTCTCACTCGGTTGGCATGCAGCTCCATGAAATATGAATGTGGTTTTCCATAGATCAGCGTTACTACCGCACACACATCATGATGTTGCATTTGTCTACATATTCTGCACTTTGTAGTATATTATTTCTCCCTGAAGTCTATTTATAATGTAAGTTTTAGCAAAATATCCCTTGTTAAGCTTTTTGTGACCACTTTATGCAGTGTCTGATTGTACTACTGTATCTTTAAGACTTCTTTATATAAATAACCTCTGAAAGAGAAAGTTGATTCAGAGAGCAAGTTATTACATTTTGATGAAAGATGATGAAAAAGCTATCTTATTTAATTTGGAGTGATGTGCACTTTTTTTTTGGTATATAAATGGCCTCTATTGTGATTGGTTAAGATGTGCGTTTTGAATTTCTTCATCAGGCTAACTGAATATGTATTGAAATGTAAATATGGTAGCTAATAATATAAAGCTAATGGTTTTGATGTCATATTTATACCAAGGCTTTCCCTCTTTTTTTTTATACAGTTGGCAGCTTCAATTACATATTTTTATAGTGTGACTTTTTATTAGTATTTTGACCGTGTCTTTTTTATTTTTTTATTTTATTTTATTTTTTTCATTTTAGTTTTTTATGTTTGCTTTTTTTTCTTTTTTGGGATTTCGTTCAACTGTATTTATATTTTATTTTAGTTTTAGTATATTTTTTTCAAGTTTTCACTTTAATTTAGGTATAGTTAGTTTGTTACTATACGTTTTTATTTACCTTTATTATATTATGTTAATTTTAGTTTGAGTGTTTATTATTATTATTATTATTATTATTATTATTTATTTTTTGCTTTTCAGTTTTTATACATTTATCAGTTTTTACATTTAGTTGAAGTTTTGAATTTTTTTTTCCTGCAAATTTTCCTTTTGTATATATTTATGTTTAGCTTTATTTTTTATTTATTTCAGTTGTAGTACTTGTAGCCTTTTAACTGTAATTTTAGTTAATAGCTAAATTTGGGTTTAGTTAATAACACTTTGGATTACTTCTAAATCCGTCTTGAACACGAGCTGTTCTTGTGTATGTGAGCAGCTGCTTGTAAATCAGAGTGTAATGACTCTGTTCTGCTGTAGGTTCGCAGTAATTCATGAAAGATGGATGTTGTATGGCTCTCTATATATTCCTCCAGGCTTGTCTGACATGCTGTTATCAGTCACCGGGTCGTTTATTATCTCACAGGTCGACACACACAGAGCAGTCTAAACCTCACTGCACACATTATAATAACCTTTATATGCTTGAGTTTAATCATAAGGGTTTGATTGTAAGTATTAATAAGTGTTGTTGATTTCCCAAATCATTTATGTCTGAGGTTCATTCTAGAGAAGATGTTGTGTATATAGGCTGTAGACTCCTGCTAAGATGTCTATCTCGGTCTTTGCTATCTTTGTGTCAGTACCTGTGCTGCAGACGCCTGGAGAGACGGGAACAGTAGGAAGTCGATGAGTAAGATCTCATGTGGACGTGGCCTCCACGTTGAGACTGATTTATACAGCACTGAGAGTATGTTCCCTAGATAGGAAGCATTCTAGGCAGACGGTATGATTTGTGGATGACGGCAGCGCTGCAGCGGTAAAAGAAATGCTGGTCAAGGACCATTTCACTTCCATAATCTACTGTATTTTTAGTCAAATGGAATATTTAATGGAAAAAAATTTGTGCAGGAGATAAAGAGGGGCTGAAGAATTTAGAATCTAAGATTATAGAATTAATATGAAGTATGTATAATTTGAGCATCAATATACTAGTAGTTTTTATTCAGCTTCTATTTGTTTTTATATATATAAATATATATATTATGTATAATTATGTATTTTTTTAATTATGTTGCCTTGACAACCAGCTGGGATAAAATAAGTTTTTGTTTGTTCATTAAAGTGCATTTCAGATAACAAAATTGTTTTATGGGTAAAAGTTACACTAGTTCTTTTCCCATTGTGCCAGGCTGCTAAAACAAACACATTTTAGTTCCAACAGAAATCACGCACTCACACTTTAAGTCTTATGCAACGCATGGCAAGCCTGAGTACAGCTTCTTACTACAGAGTAAATGCTGAAGGTCTTAAAGAAAGGCCTGAGCTGCTCCAGAGCATTGGTTCTCTCCCCGCCTGGTTTTCTGGTGCTGTTCACAGAGAGCCAGTGACAAACCCTGCCACAGAGGGCATTATGGGTGATGCATAGCTATAGAAGAAACGGTTTAAGAACCATTAGTATTACAACTAGATTCAAAATAGGAATACAATACTAATATATTACTGTCATGCGTGTTTGATGGTAGTTTTTCCTCAGAAGAACCCGTGTAAAGCTGCTGAAGTGAGTCTCAGCTGTTTTGGAAATTGTTTGTGTTTTCAAATGAGATGGGCTCAAAAGTTTGGAACAAGTTACTACATTTTGATTTAAAAATAAATAAATAATATATATATATTTATTTATTATATTTTTTAATTGAATATTGGGCTGCAAAGAATTTACAAAAACAAACAGACGTTGTATTTAATCAATATAGATTTTGTTTTATGTAAAACAAATGTTGTATATATTTAGTTAATGTTTAATTCATTAATTTAAAATGTTTTTTTAATGCTCTAATATTCATATTTTGTATTTAATATCTCCTTTAATGTAAAAGAGATGTAGATTGTCCTGCAGCCTGCAGTTTAGCACCAGCTCTAATCAAACACACCTGAAGCAACTAATTATGTTCTTACTAATTATGTAATTACTAATTATGTAATTATGATCTATTGAAAATGAAAGGCATGTGTGTTTGATTAGAGTTAGAGCTACACTTTGCAGGACAGTGTA
Organism: Enteromius viviparus; assembly: GCA_032353835.1. Classification (NCBI taxonomy): domain Eukaryota; kingdom Metazoa; phylum Chordata; class Actinopteri; order Cypriniformes; family Cyprinidae; genus Enteromius; species Enteromius viviparus. Next base: position 2,301,621 of record JAUCNO010001476.1, read on the forward strand.
TCGTCAGGAGCTGGGTTGGACACCCCTGATGTACATGCATAAATTAATAATATATAATATATATATATATATATATAAACAGATTTATTTTAGCATCAATATACTATTATGTTTTTATTCAGATTCTATTCTATTATTTATTTTGACATGTTCTGTTTTAAGCAGTCCTATAAATGTGTTCACACACAGTTGAGTGACATGTTTTTGTGTTTTGTTGTGTCCAGGTCCCGTTCCCTGTCCTTCAGGGCGAGTGGGTGGAGTTCCTGGGACGTGCGGACGATGCCATCATCGCCATCTCTAACTACAGGCTTCACATCAAATTCAAAGACTCCATCATTAATGTAAGAACACCAACAGCACACGAGCGAGAGCTCTCTGATTTGAAGACTAGACTCCTCTGATAGTTGTCCAGGTGTTGCAGTCTTTGTGTTTCCCGTCGAGGGGCTCGTCTCCTCTCAGGGCACAGCTGGACTTCTCTGATCCCAGCAGCCCTTGACCTTACAGCTCTGCGAGGTCTGAACATTGAGTAAGCTCATGTTAGCACACAGGACTCTTTTTCTCTTTCTTTCCACCCACTGCCTTCCTGAGATCAAACACAGATCTGCTGCTGGGGTCCCAGTTAGGTCTTTAGTGAAGCTGATATTTAGATTACTTTTAAATGTTGTTTGTGTAATTTCTGCATGCACACACACTCTCTATAACCATCTCTCTCTCTTTCTCTCTCTCTCTCTCTCTCTCTCTCTCTCTCTCTCTCTCTATATATATATTTATATAGTGCTGTCAAACATTTAATTAATCACATTGGATTAATCGCATTGGATTAATCGCATCCAAAATAAGGATTTTTGTTTGCATAATATTTGTGTTCTGTGTATTTATATTTGGAAATTTCATGCACACACACATAGTATGTTTTAAAAATATTTGCATGTATTTACATATATTTATATTCATATTTATATTATAAATAAATATATGCAAAACAGTAACAGTTTTCTTAAATGTATACATGTATATGTGTGTTTATATATACATAATAATTAGCATTATGAGTGAATGTTCAGTTGAGGAAGTTATTTTTCAAAAGTGATTCATTGCATAACTCCATAAAGAAGTAACTAATCGTGGTACTCGGTTACATTCTATAAAGTAATGCATAGTTACTTTTGCTTGTTTGTTTGTTTTTATTAACAAAACCCAGTAGTTGTGTTTTTGCTAACTGTGAGGGCACACCGGAATGGAAATGTATGAGCCTCAGTCTGAAGGAAATGTCTGCACTTACTCCTGGTTCCTCTTAACACGAGGAAGAGCGAGGTGTCAGAGAATAAATGTTACTCGTGTTAGTTTTTCATAAAGTAATGTGCTACTTTTCTAGTTACTATGAGTACTCTGATGATGTAACTGGCGTTACTTGTCCGTCAGCGTCACACTCCTTCAGTGTGCAGAGAAAAGCCGGCGTGACCCTGTCTGCTCTCTCTACTATTTCTGTCGAATCTCTTCATGTCTGGAGCGCTGATCTTACAGGAGAGGCTTTACGAGAGATCTTTAGGTGTGACTTTGACTGGTTGATTAATTTGGATGTTTCTATGTTAAATCGTCTGCTGGTGGAGGCTGACGTCACTAAAAGCTCTGATAATCAACGCTTTCTCCTGCGGTTCAAACACTGTGTGCTGACTTAACAATAATACAAATTCTAATCTAGTTCTAATCTAGAATTCTAATTGTAATACTGTGGAATTTTATTATATATATAAATATTAGTTGACTGACTTAAATAATAAAAAAAAGAAAAGAAAGCTAAAAGTGAACTGAAATAGTTTTAAAAACTGAAAACAGGGCCAACAGAATTATATACATATACAAAATATATATATTTTTTTTGTTTTGTTTTAAAGTAAATTAAAAAAAAACTTAAATAATAAATGTGAAAGCTAAGGCAACTGTTAATGAATATGTAACGGTTTATAAAAATAAATAAGACTGATGTTCAATGCCTGTCGCTTTTACAAAAATTTACAAATAAACCCCTAATTTAAAATGTTAAAAATACTATAATAGTCTATAAAAATGAAAAGTAGCACTGCTGTTTAATGCTCAAAAGTTAAATAAGGGAAAAAATGGCTAATTTAAAATAATAAATACAATGATAATTTCTAAATTACAGAATAACACGTTCAATGCATGTCACTTTTGGACAAAAAATGAAAACGGAACATTTGACAAGGTATTCTAAATATTCATAAATACTATGCTAGTGTATAATACATCAGAGCTTTATCATGATCGAAAGACCTCCATGTTGTACAAACAGGGATGAGAGGAAATGATTTTCTGTCATAATCTGCATTATGCTAACCTAACGTTCCTTCAGCCTTGAGTCTGGAATCTTAATGACGTTACCCAGAATCCCTTGCTCTCTGCCCCCAGTTAACCCTGCTGCAGTACAACATCATGTGACTCTGAGATTTAAGGCTCTTTCTTTTTAACAATCCTGGATCTTTTTGCTCCACTTCAGCAAAGATCTCCCTCTTTCTCTCTCTGTCTCTGTCTTTATGCAATTTTCATACCCTTCCATTTATATCCTCCTCTTTGTTTGCTCGTTTCGCTGAGTCATGTTTTCATCTCCCTCTTTTTTTCCACCCTCTCTCCCTCATCCCTGTGTCGGTGTTGTAGATGTATCCTGGTGTGGACAGTGAGATTTCTGTGAGTAATCTGCACGCTCACCTCTGACCTTTGACCTCTTCATCCCTCCTTTTCATGTCTGTAATTTCCCCTGCTCCTGTTTTTGATGTTTCTCTCTGTTTCTCACATTGATGTAGTCTGGTTCCATTAATAGATATTATATTATGCTAAATTGCATTTTAAATTGTATAGTTAATATTTATATTATGTAAATAACAGGCTAGCTAAGACTAACTATTGAGCATATTAATGCCTTTTATATTAGTATATGAAAATTATAGATTATTTATTATGTTTATTAATTACACTTTTATATTATATGTGGAATATATTGAAATATAGTGCAGACAGTATAAACTAAGTTGCAGAAATAATTTTTTTATTATATTTATTCATTTTAAATTTTAATGTATATGTTGATATATATAAAAATATTTAATAGAAAAATGGTAAATTAACTTAAGACTATTAACCTATTAATGCCTTATGTCAGTATTTAAAAAAAATACTATTTATATATTTATACTGTTTTATATGATATTATGCATAATATATTGTTAAGTATTAAATAGTCTATTATATTAATAATCTATTAAGAACCGATGTCAGTATATTGAAGGCATTAATATCTTGCAGTAACACTATTTCAAAAGTCAGTTTGAATCAGCTTTTAATGGTGTCAGCAGATGCTCTAAATGTTACATGCTTTGTCCTGCGGTTTAAAACTGTTACATTGTTGCAGGTCAGGAGTTACGTTTGTTACATTGTTGCATGTTATTGCAGTTAAATGCTTGTGATTGGTTGACACAGTCGTGTGATGAGGTCTTCTGCTCTCTGATTGGCTGATTGTGTGTATGCAGGTTCCTCTGAGGCTGATTGAGGGCGTTGAGAGCAGAGATATGTTTCAGCTGCACATCATCTGCAAAGACTCCAAAGTAGTGAGGTAACACACACACACCAGTGTTGCCAATTTAGCTCCAAAAAATGTTGACAAAGTAGCTAAATTGTCAAAAGAAAAATGAAAATGTTTTCTAATGTAAGTTGAATGTGAATGTTTTGTGCGTCAGGTGTCATTTCTCGACGTTCAAGCAGTGTGAGGAGTGGCTGAAGCGCTTGAACAGAGCCATAGCTCATCCGGTGCGTCTGGAGGAGCTGTTTGCTCTGGCGTATCACGCCTGGTGTTTAGGAGGAAACACGGACGATGAAGACCAGCACCTGCACCTCTGCAGACCAGGTACACATGAGCAAGGGGCCTTCATCAGAGGACTCATATAGACTGAGAATATGGAGGGAAAAACGGCACAAACTGAGCAAAAATATGCAATTTGATGCAGATACTGGTATTTATATGGATGACAAGTGATGAAATTCTAAAACCTGTAAAGTAAATGCAAAAGACCTTTGTAACAGTAGAGCAGATACTGACATAAATATGCAGTTTTGACGTTTGCTTAATCAAAATTGGTCAAGATTTGACACGAGCAGCTGAGGCTGGATTAAATGACACGAAAAGACCTTTGACTTGACTCGAAACTATCAATTAGGCGACAGAAGGCATGGAGTAGATGCAAGCAACAGCACAGTTTTGATTATACTGAGATTTTGTGTCTCTCAGGTGATCACGTGAGGCACAGGATGGAGGTGGAGGTGAAGCGGATGGGGTTCGACATGCAGAACGCCTGGAGGGTGTCTGACATCAACAGCAACTACAAGTAAGATTACAGCGTGGTGACGGTTTTAAATTGATTTCACTGCTTTACTGAAACCTGCTGAACGTGACCCGAGAGCCAGAAGTATTATAGTATTTTACTTATTATTGATGAACTTTGCAACATTGATTGTGTAGCTGAGCTGATTTGATTGAACATTGAATTAAATTGAGCTGAATAATGGCACTGTTGCTGCTCGATTATGACGATAAATAGTTTTTAGAACAGATAAACCTTTGATTTAAAACGGCAACAATAAAAATGAACAAAAAGACGCTACAAATTCTCAGTTTGTATACTCATGTATTTGAGTAAAATGTAGTTTTTGTTTTATTCTGTAAACTAGGGATAACATTTCTTCAAATTTTAAGTAAAAATGACATTTGATCAAAATAACAAAAAGATGGCTTGTTTTCAGACATGCATTTATTTATTTTGTAATCTTCATCAGTATTTGGTGATTTTCAGTTTACCAAACGAAGTTCTAAATGACAGTATTTTTTTATTTGAAATTTGGGAGAAATTTTAATCAGACTTTTATAGAATAAAATAGATCAAATATATTTTACTCGAACCCGTACCCAATAAATCCAGAGTGGCCTCTTAATTTATAATTACTTATTATATTTTTATCAAATTATTTTTTTAATAAATATAATTACAAATAAGTAAAATAGGACAGAAATGAAATAATGCATTAACATGACACATCACTTTTTTTGTTTTTCATGAAAGTCAGTCTAACGTTTAACTAATAGCCTACTATAGAATTTGAATAAACCTATTACTGTGCTACATTCCCTTCCTTGATCCCTTTATCATCACGTTTTCTTAATAATTAGAAGCTGACATTCAAATCAAAATCTAAATTTGATTACTCACGCTTACGCAGAGCTGCTTTCCGGCTGAATAATTGTTTTTCATGTTTATTGCTGTGAGGCTGTGTTGGGGGCTAGATTAATACATATTAAAAGACTGAACTTTGCTGTAGGTGTAGGTCATGGTAAACAAAGCTCCATTAGATGTGTGTGCAGAGCGTTGAGTTTGTAACATTAATGCAGCAGTGTGTTGTTAGACGTGCTGTAGAGACGGATAATTAAAGCGAGCCAGAACCTGCTGCGCTGCATGAGTCACATCAGACACACTCGAGTGTGTGTCTCGGGTCGGTCATCGAGGCTCACGGAGGACGTCAGCATATAATTGGACTGAGTTTTTGGTTTGAGGGTGAGACGGACACAGCGGGCGTGAGACAGAGATGTGATTGATCACACACACTAGAGACGAGAACAACAAAACCACTCTTTTTAATGTTCAGATGCTTTGTTGTAGAAAGTTTAATGATTTAGTTTTTTTTATAATTAAATAATGAAATCCGCATTTAATATATGTATGTGTGTGTTTTTGTTGTTTTAATCACGATTAATCATTAGACAGCGCTAATTGTTGTATATTAATTCCTAGTATTGTGGAATTGAACATGCTGCTGCTGATACGGTGTTAAGGATAATATTAGTGAATGAATGAATGGAGGGCTGTCTGTCCGTGAGCTTCAGAGTCTGACTCCTGTCGTTGTAGGTTGTGTTCGAGTTACCCACAGAAGCTGCTGGTGCCCGTCTGGATCACAGATAAGGAGCTCGAGAGCGTGGCCTCATTCAGGTCCTGGAAGAGGATTCCTGTGGTGGTGTACAGGTGAGAAGCAGCCGATCTGTCTCCTGTCCTCCTGCTCTCCTGACAGAGACTGATGCTCTCTGCGGTGTGTCCCATCAGGCACCAGCGGAACGGGGCGGTCATCGCCCGCTGCAGTCAGCCCGAGATCAGCTGGTGGGGCTGGAGGAACACCGAGGACGAGTATCTGGTCACGTCCATAGCAAAGGCCTGTCAGCTGGACGCCGGGCCACGGGCCTGCAGAGCCAGAGGAGACGGACCGGACTCATCCGACAGTGACTTCGGTAAGTTTTATTATTTTAAGGGTTTTTTCCCCCTAAATTCTGGATATAGTTTATATTCCAGCTTATATCTATAAATGAACATATAATTTAACTATTTATTAAAACTAGGGCTGTCGAACAAAAGATTTTTTTTATTTTAAATACAATAAGTCGTGATCAAGAAACCATAACTATATAAAGTTTTACAATAAGGGCTCTTTGAAATGTTTCCTTTTGTCAGAAATTCTACTTTGTTTTAAATTTTTTGGACTTATGATTTAAAACGGATTTATTATAAAAAAATAGTGTTTTTCAAATGAAGGCTTAAAACATTAACAATTAAATAAATTAGTAAAAATATAATAAAGTGAATATTCCTTTTTTTTTACGGTTTCAAATTAAAACATGAAAGAAAGTTATATTTTTCAAAATATTATTGTAACATTAGATTAGATGATTACTTATTGCTTCACAATATTTCTGTTAAAATTTCTTTAAGTTAAACCAAAATTTTATTTTGAGTTTTTATGCATTTTGTTCTAATTGTATAATTTGAGGAACTTCCTTTTTATCTTTGTTTAAAAAATCCAGTTAATAAAAATTGTAAAAACACATTAAATGCATAAAAAGCTGTGAGTATAAAAAAGCTGAGCTTCTCTCTTCATCCTGCCATTTCTAGTCCCTGTTTTAGACCATTGCATCCTTTAAAAATGTTTTTTTTTTGTCTAGTTGATAATCGCTGCATACATGTTAGACGGAAATGCCATTTGTAATTAGTTTCTGTCTTAAAATGCATTCTCACCCTCGTTCTTTCCCACAAAGGCAGAGCGTAAACCCGTATAGAGACAATTACGCTGTTGGACGCCAGATGAGTCATTTGCGCCGACTCGATTGCTAAGAATCATAGGGCCTGCCATGGGAAAGCTCTTTACAGCACAGCCTCAATTACAGCCGCTTCCTCTCGGAATGAGACAGACAGAGGTGGCATCCACTGACCTCCACAAGCGCCTGCAAATGAGTTCAGAGGCTGTTGTCTGAGCGGGAATTTGGCAGGAGTTTTGCGCAGTTGAAGAGTAAATGTGCTCTAATTACAGTCATGACCGCGCCGTCTAATGAGTCGAGGGCCGATGCCAGCCTCCTCCCAATCAGACGCTTCTCTAACTGTCTGATGGTTTACAGTGTCTTGATGCGTTAATAAAAATCTGTTAATTTCATACAATGCAAGTCAGTGGCTACCATCACTTTGAGAGTCAAATAAAGACAAACCTGTGGCTCCTGATGATATGCTGAGGTCTTATGAAGTGAAATCTTTGGCCTGTGCAAGAAACTGAACGTTACTTCCTTTGTATTATTACCTGTAATCCAGAGCCTCAAGCAAACGGTTCAGTTCGGAAATGAATCACTGGATCTTTTTTGTGAACTAGTTGAATCAGTTCACCAATCAAAACTCACTCGGTCTCGAAATCAGACAAAATAGTGTTATGATCCTATGATGAATAAACTGATTCAAAGTTAAAGTTTAGCCAGCAGTCACTGATTGGAGGAGACTTGTGCACCAAATGAACGTTTTTATGGTTTCTCACTGTTTATGTAAAAGAGTAGTGAGTTGCTTAAGACTAGTTTATTTACTTAACTTTACTTAAAACATCCATATTTCATGTTAATTTTGGGTGCTTTAATAACATAATTGCATTACGCTATTGTGTCATTACATAAATTGAACTGCTTCAGTAAGCTGTCTGACAGAACCAGTTTGCAAACAAGAATCCAATGATTCAGTTTCCCTTCATAAGGCTGCACGCATAGGAGCCGTGGATCTTAATGTTGTCTGTCTTGTGTATGTTTTTTTGCCCAGTAGCCATTGAATTGCATTTTACGAATCAAGGCATACAGTTTCAGCTAAAAATCTACATTTACGTCTTTTGAAGGCCTGAGCACGAGCACATTAACAATAAATGTTTGTTTTTGGGTAAATTATCCCTTTAAAGACCGTCAGATTGATTATAATGTGGATGATGTTTTTTTCAGTGTCTCAGAGATTCATCAACAATTTCAACAAGAGTTTGCTTACTGTACCTGACCATAAATCTGTCAAATTTACACTTGTACTTGTTCACCTGGATTGTTTTCTACTGAAATGTTATTTTATTTATTTATTCGTAGTTTGTTTTTCGCTGGAATTAGGTGTGAGCAATATGAACAAAATCTTATTTTACTCTTTAATAATAATAATCTCTATATAGTTATTTTTCTTTAGGAAGCTGACTAATTCACTAATTTAATGCATTGCACTATAATATAGTACATGTTTTTGTTCACTTACTGAAAACTGCACTGCATTAACAGTGCTTAGTATTTTGTTGGAGCAGAAACTCATTATGTTTGTATATTTAAGATGTGAATTGGAACCACTTTCGTTAATTAAAAAATAAATTACTTACATTTAACTTCCAGAGTTCATTAGCAAAATATTCAGTCAAAATAGGGAAAAAAAAGCTTTTAAAAATACATCTATAAATACATATTTAATGCTTGTTGTATGACACAAAACAAAATGAGAGCATTTAATGCTTAAAAAATTCACAGTTAATTTTTGCAAACCACTGGAAGCCAAAACCATAACTGAAAATTATATTTGATATATATTTATTGTATATAATCTTAGTTTTTTTGACTTGGCTTGCACAGTAAAGAGTTCTGGATGAGTAAACCTCACCATAAAATGAAGTTAATCAAATTTTTCAAAGCAGGATGGTTCTGTTCTGATCCAGTAATAGTTTATCCTGCATTTCATTACTTAATGCAATCACTCGTATGAATTAAATGTGCTCCACTGAAAGCAGGTGCGTCTGTTTTTGCTGAGTCGAGACTTAACTTTAACTCTTCTGCTGGGCTTTGGCTGGCCTCTGTAAAGTCTTAATGGCCGTAAGTGAATTGGCTGTCATGGTCGTGATGGCAGATGTTGGTTTTCCAGCGGGACAGACTGAAGAATTATAACTGCACTTGCGTCGCATTAAAGCAACTCTGTTGTGTCGCTCATCTCGTCCTCCGCCTCCTCTCTGGCACTGATACTGAATCCAGTAGTGTTCAGTAGGGCTGGTGTCACGATTCAAGACACTGCAGAGCATCTTAATATCATAATTGGATCACGATTGAAGCTGCGCCAAACCCAGAGGTTCATTTCACTTTGGTTCATGTCTGACTGACGTTTTAATCATATGCAGCAGGGTCAGAAATAAGCTTTCTATTCCTTTTTCTTTTTTATTCTTTTAGGCCGTTCAGGATGTAGATGAGTTTATTTCTTCATCATATTTGGAGAAATGTAGCATTGCATCAGTGTCTCATCAGTGGATGCTCTGAAGTGAATGGGTGCCGTCAGAATGAGAGGCTAAACAGCTAATAAAAAAATCTCAATAATCCACAGCACTCCAGTCCATCAGTTAACATCTGGACAAGATAAAAGAAACAAATTCATGATTAAGAAAATTGTAACTTCATACCGTTTCTTTGAAGGAAGCATTATTATGAATTATGGATTCATATTTTACCCAGAAGCAATGGTTTTGAAGTAAAAAAATGTCATAATGATGGATTTGTTTGTTATAAATATGCAGCTTTTATCTTCTCCAGATGTTAGGATTGGATTATTGTGGTGTTTTTATCAGCTGTTTGGACTCTCATTCTGACGGCACCCATTCACTGCAGAGCAAAAGTGATCGAATGCCTGCCCCCTTATTTTGAATTCGGGGGGCATTTTTGTTGGTTTTGATGACACCAAGCACCCATACGTTTCTTGTCCTGCATGAAATGCGGTGTAGTATGTCAGAATCCTTTTCTAACCGCACCGTCTATCTGTCCTCCTCAGACTCGTCTCTGACCGGTTGTCCCGCTCCTGATCCCAGCGGTGCAGCACAGAAGTTACTGATCCTGGACGCTCGTTCTTACACCGCCGCTGTGGCCAATCGAGCCAAAGGAGGAGGCTGTGAGTGCGAAGGTCAGCACTGAACTCAAGCTCTGGAGGCTGCTGGACGCTATTGTGTGTTTATTTGTTGGCTGAAGGCAGGTTTTTCTCTGCTTTATGTGTGTTTGTAGAGTACTATCCCAACTGTGAGGTGATGTTTATGGGCATGGCCAATATCCACTCCATCAGAAACAGCTTTCAGTCACTCAGAGCCGTTTGCAGTCAGATCCCGGATCCTGGCAAGTAAGTGAATCTCCGTGCATTCTCCCTTCTGACCTTAAAACAATTCATATATATTTATTGATACATTTCCGAATAATTGTTTTTTTTTTATTACATTTTTTAATGCATTTTTGTAATTATATAATATGCATGGGTGCAAAAAAAAAGAATATATATAAATATATATATATATATATACAATAATATTTTAATACAATTAATATTAATTCTATTAATATATAAAATTAATAATAAGTATTTAAAAAATAGAATTAAATCATTCATATTAAAATATATAAAATTTTAAATATACATATATATGTAATATATGTATTAGCCCCTAATATAGCCAATTTCAATGGGTCTCAGTCTATTTGTTAAAATGGGATTAAATGGCACATTGTTTTGCTGCTGTATCTGAAGCGATTTTGACACAATTAATCTTGTATCAAAATTACAAAGCCTTTGAAGATAATTAAAAAGATGTTACAAATAACTATGAGGGGGTCATTGAGTAGACATTATGAAAATGGCTTCGAAAATCAGTGTATTTTAATTTTAAACACGTTGCTTAAGCTCTTTATATATAATGTATAAAAAAACATGCATGTATAAAAAGTTATTCAAAATTCACATTATATTTTCAGTAGTGAAAATGCATTCTGATCCTGAAATCAGTTGTTTGTCATGTGTTTTAATGCATTGTACTTTCTAAAGGTGTGACAATGGCAAGATATGTATTATAACTGTATTACTGATATGTATTATACAATTATTAATGTGATCAATGGATGATGAGGTGCGATGCACTGAAATTAAATTACATTATATATAAGTCTTCAGGTGAACTTGTGTTCTTGCCTGTTGATCCAGATGAAGTGTTGTTGTGTCAGATGTGTGTAAGCCAGACATACTGTGTGCTCTCTGCAGCTGGCTCTCGGCTCTGGAAAGCACCCGTTGGCTGCAGCACCTGTCGGTCATGCTGAAGGCCGCTGCTCTGGTCAGCTCTGCTGTGGAGCGAGACGGACGGCCGGTGCTGGTACACTGCTCAGATGGCTGGGACCGGACCCCGCAGATCGTGGCCCTCGCGAAGATCCTGCTGGATCCCTTCTACAGGACCACAGAGGTACACCCAAAGAAGCACCAGCAGCAGCACAAACGGATCTGTGTGAATTAGTTTGCTCAGCGATTCACAGAGAATACTTGAAGTCAAACATGCACCTTGAATGCAGACATTACAGGATCTGCCAAACACAGTCTGGGCTTGGCAGCAAAGAGATTAATATTAAATGCATGCCTAATTTAAGTCAAGTCATGGTTATTTATACAGCAAACAGTGTCATTATTCAGATTAATTTAGTAAATTAAGTTCAAACTTGAAAATGTATTTACACATGCGAGTCAAACGAGCTCTATGCCTTTTTAAAATGTGGCATAAATATGCCATGCTGCATAGAAGCCAGACTAAATAATGCCTGCTATGATTGTTAAACAAAACTAAGGCCCCCCCTTTGTTATTGTAAATTAAGTTAAATAAACATTAACTAAAATGAAATGTATCTTTATTTACTTTATTATTATTTTTAATATATATTTATATTTTATATACATTTATAATATGTTTGAATATTATTTTTATTATATAATTAAACTATTTTATTTATTATTTTAAAATATAAATTATAAAAGTAATAAAACTACAAATGCTGAAATATCTAGTTTTCAGGGCAACATTTTTCAGCTAAAGTTAGTACTGTACAGATATTTTATTTAAATGCGGTTACATTTATATAGTTTACTGAATAAGTAACTAAAAATTAATAAATATTTTTAGACATTTTAAAATGTCTGTATATATAATTAGTTGGAAGGGCAACACTTAAAAGTACTGACATGTACTGAATAAACACTGAAACTAAAATACAAAAAATCCTATAGTAGTACAATAATGGTACTAGACTCTAGTAACAACACTCATTTGTGCTTTCAGCAGGTGTAAAGGTACATTCATCAGCTTCTCTTAGTCTTTAGACATGTTAACTGAATCCCTTGTGTTTGTCTGGGCAGGGTTTTCAGGTGCTGGTGGAGACGGATTGGCTGGATTTTGGTCATAAGTTTGCTGACCGCTGCAGTCATCAGGAGAACGCAGAGGATGTGAGTGAACAGTGTCCGGTGTTCCTGCAGTGGCTGGACTGTGTTCATCAGCTCCTCAAGCAGTTCCCTTGCCTCTTCGAGTTCAACGAGGCCTTTCTGGTGCGCAGCCTTTGCTTTCATTTATGTGTGTCAGCATAATGCTTAAGATGCTGGTATTAAAAACGCGCTACTTTTTAGAATAGCTTAAATCTTTTATTTTTGTGCTGAATAATGACTTTTTATTTTTTTTATTTTAGTTTAATAAACAAATAAACCAAATAATTTTAATTATACTTGTTTATAATATAAATAATACATTGTTTAGGTTTTTTAGTGATTTAATTAAACAAAAAAACATAGTTTTTAAAAAGCATTTTTTAATAAAGCATGAAGTGTAATATAAGTGTGTGTGTGTGTGTGTGTATATATACATACATACATACATACATACATACATAAAAAAATTTTTTAATCAAACTAAGGTTGCTTTATTTGCCCTGAAGACATTTTCACATTTTATTTTTAATATTTTAGCAATTAGCATTTTTATTAAACAAAACGCAAAATGTTTTCATAAAGCATTAAATGTTTTTTTTTTATTTTTATAAAATGTTTAAAAATAATTAATGTTCTTTTTTTGCACACTATTTGTGTGTATGTATTTTTTATTAAACAAAACGTATTTTTAAAAAGAATTTCATAATTTTTTAATAAACATTAAGTTTGCTTTACTTGAATAATTTCAGTACTTCTCTTTTTTTCAATTTTTTTTTTTTTTTTAACTTTTGTTGTCTAATTTTATTTATTTTATTTCCAGGTGAAGCTGGTTCAGCACACATACTCATGTCTGTACGGCACCTTCCTGTGTAATAACGCGAAAGAGCGTGAAGCCCGTAACGTCTATAAACGCACCTGCTCCATCTGGTCTCTTCTGCGCAATGGCAACAAGAACTTCCAGAACTTCCTCTACATCCCCTGCCATGATATGGTCAGCACCTCCAGACATAAACACACATAAAACACACCTTTGGATTGATACTGTTAACATCCTAATAAGCATGATCTTCCAGACTCTAAAAACAGGCTTTTAGTCAATTAGGTGTTTTAGAGCTGAGTAAAAACTGTTTATATTTATCTTTTTAAGATTCTATTAATATATGTCTGATTGGAAATTGCTATGTTTAAAATTCACCCATATTTAAAGTATTTCTCTAAGAACCCTGTTTACAAGACACATTAAACTTTCTCATTTGTTGTGCTGCTCTCAAATGTTTTAATTAACTATAGATGACCTTTGACCACAAAACCAGTCATAAGGGTCAATTTTTTTAATTGCTGAGATTTTGAGGGTGCAGAAACAAATTGAGAAAATGTCTTTAAAAGTCCTTAGCAATGCATATAACTAATCAAAAATGAAGTCTTGATATACTTACAATAGGAAATTCACAATATCTTCATATAACGTCATCTTTACTTATTATCCTAATGATTTTTGGCATAAAAGAAAAACAAAGAATTATAAGATTCATGTGTTTTCCATGACGCAGAGAACCCTGTTTAAAAGATTTCTATTGTGTTTGTGTTGTTGTGTTGATGTCTGCAGGTTTTGCAGCCGGTCTGTCACACGCGGGCTCTGCAGCTCTGGACGGCCGTGTATCTGCCCACGTCCTCGCCCTGCACCGCCGCTGAAGATGCCATGGAGCTGTACCTGAGCCCTTCGGCTGGAGCAGAGGAGTTCAGCTCTCGCTCCCTGGACAGGTGACCGCTCGTTTCACTACAGTGCTAGAAATGCTGCAGGGTCACATCTGCTCACATATTGCTTCGCTGAATCTTACCTTTAGCCACATTCCAAACAACTTTCCCGAAAGTAATATCCTGATATATTTCATCCTCTACAGTCAGATTCCAGCACCCTTGCTGCCAGCTAATTATAGATTGCAGGACTTGTTTCTTGCTGTTAGAGTTAGGGATGGAGGGATGGATGTTAAACAGAAAGCAGTGCTGTTCTAAAGCATTACAAAA
>JAUCNO010001476.1:2330724-2354696 GCA_032353835.1 Enteromius viviparus
TCTCCAGAACATGGCGCCCGCAGCAACACTACAGACAGAATCATAGCTCCGCCTTCTTTCTTTCTGGAAACATTTGACTCTGTGATGTAGAAAAGTGGAGGCATTTTAGGGGTGTGGGGACAAGTCATAACCTTTATAAAGGATATCTCTTTGTTTTTGAAACTTTATTCTTACCTCTGCACTCGTAGCAGCTCGTAACACTAAAGAAAAAGGAAAACATGAAATCACATCATATGACTCATTTAATATGCTTTAGAGGCACAGATGGTCTGTTATTCTGTGTAAGTCATCGCAATGTTTAGTGGATGTGAAAATGCTAATTGGCTGAAAATCTGATTAGAAATGAACATTTAAAAATAAAATGCTATTTAGAGTCAAAAATGTCACTTAGAGTCAAAACTATTAAATATGATCATTATCTAGTTCATTGTATTAGAAATAAGTCACTCAAAACACACACAGAAGGAAGTTACTATCTCACTGTCATTCTTTTCTTGTGAAATATTTTGATGTCAGTGTCAATACAATATCTTATGAGCTCATTCTGACAAAGAGGGCAGTGAAAGGTCATCAAATCAATTTATGAATGAATAACTTGCAGAAGAGAAGTAGCTATTGCCAAGAAATGACCTTTCTCTGACCCCCTTCATACGCAGTCATCTTTGATCTCAGCAATGTCTTAAATGTCCAGCGACATCTGCAATTAAAAGTCAAAGATCTCAATATAAACTCTGAGGTTTGTAATAAAATTTTTACAGCTCTATACTCTACTCAATAATCGACTCGATTGTGACTTTATATTTCTCCTAACTAATCTAAGGCTCAAATGCAAACAAACGAGAACTGAGTTCAGTTTCCAAGCAATAACATTTGGGTCATCAGTGACATTTCTCTTTAATTCCTAAAATAACAGGATCTGAAAAGGTGACCCGGGGTCACGAAATGCATTTATGACTGAGTAACTTCTTGAGAGGTTGTCTGAGAGACTTCAAAACATCCCATTAGTTACTTCTATTAACAATATGGAGATAGTTTAGCCATCATCAACAATTCTCTTAACAATTCAATATAGCCTGTGCTCATTGTGAGCGGCAGGGAGAGGTCTTCCTGTCAGACGAGCCAACGGAATGAAGTCATTATAAATTAATAACTTGTTTAATACACTAGCGGTCAAACGTTTGGAATAATTTTCAAAAATGTGTTTTTGAAAGTCTCTTCTGCTCACCAAGGGTGAATTTATTTGATAAAGTAAATGTATTATTGGTGTTCAATTATTGATATTAATAGGAAACACCAATTCATTGTTGAAAATAGAAATATTTTCTATTCAAGAATTGAATGTGTTTGTTTTTTTCTTTTTCTTACTTACTTCAAACATGTGGTAGTCTATCACAGTTTCCACTAAAATATGAAACAGCACAACTGTTTCCAACACTGATAATGATCAGAAATGTTGATTCTAGTATATCTGAATGATTTCTGAAGGATCATGTTACTGATGCATGGCTGAAAATCCAGCTTCGATTACAGAAATAAATGACATTTTAGTAGATATTCACAGAGATAACAGTCATTTTAAATTGTAATAATATTTCACAATTTTTCTTACTGTATTTTAATCAAATAACAACAGCCTTGGTCAGCAGAAGAGCTTTCCTGTCAACGCATAAAAAACGGCACCCATCTTATCTTAATTATTCCCATTTTTGAAGTGTATTGTCCCAGAAATGTCCAGAGGATCTAGTGTGAATATTGATCAACAAAAGCATAACACTGCTGAAAACCAAGCTTTAACGCAAAAATATCTAAATAAAGCAATTCAAATGACTAACTCGTCTTTTATACACACACAGACTGGTGTTACCAGACACAAGTGAGCTGTGACTCTCACTGTAAAGGTAAGTTGAGCCTCGTATGTTCAGTTTCTTTCTCTTGATTATATAAACTAAATCTAACGTTACTTCTCCATGTTACTCTAAGGACCAGAAAAATGGAGTGATGTCAATGCAGACTGTGGGAAGAACAGACAGTCACCCATCAACATAGTGACCAAGAAAACCAAGCTGGACGAGCGGCTGACACCTTTCAAATTCATCGGCTATCAGACCTTATTTGAGAGCACCATGAAGAACAACGGCCACTCGGGTAAGAAGAGCAGATGAAGACAAGACTAATCTAAGAGCATGAAGCTCAAAATGTCTGTTGTGTTCGGCTTTGTTGAGCTCACTAAATGTTTCTGATTGAGCATCTGTATCGTAGCATTACATCAGTGTCTCAGCAGTGAATGGGTGCCGTCAGAATGAGAGTCCAAACAGCTGATAAAAGCATCACCATTTACCTACAGCACTGCAGTCCATCAGTTAACATCTGGAGAAGATTTATTAAGCATTAAGACGATTTTAGATTTAAATTGCTGCGTCTCGCTAAAATACGCTGCATTATTTTGGATTATGAACTCATATTTATCCAGAAACAAATGTTTAAAGCTAAAAACATCTTAATGCTGGATTTTTTCAGCTTCTGTCTTCTCCAGATGTTAACTGATCGACTGGAGTAGTTTGGATTATTGTGATGTTTTTGTCAGACTCTCATTCTGACGGCACCCATTCACTGCAGAGCATCCATTGCTGAGATACTGATGCAATGCTATGTTTCTCCAAATTTAATGAAAAATTGGGCTTTTGCATAAATGTGATATACATGTGTTTGGTGTGCAAACCGTAAATACCGTATGATATGCATGCCCCCCACAACCCTAAACCTACCCATCTGCTTTCTGTGTAGAGATAACAAGTTTTTAATTTTTATTCGGCGTACTATTTATACACTGCTTCATGGATCAGCTGTAAAGTATTGATAATGTTGTGTTTTCCTCATCAGTTCAGGTCAGTATACCCATCACAGCCACAGTGTCTGGAGGAAACCTGGAAGACACGTACAAGGCCGTGCAGTTTCACCTCCACTGGGGAAAAGACGGAGGTCCTGGATCTGAACACACCATCGATGGAGAGCAGTATCCTATGGAGGTGCGTCCAAAACATCAGCCGGTATCAGATTCACTTCATGAAATTACTCAATACTTGCTTATAGTATACTCTTGTGTTGCTGATTCCAAAAATACTGTTTTGTCCCAATTTATCTATCAAATGTATAAGAATATCAAAGAGTACCTGACAACCATAATTCAGTAAAAGTATAGATGCCAATTCACCAACTCCAAAACAACTTGAGCAAAAGTAGTAGAGTATCTGTATTTAAATAGTATTTTACTTATACTAAATATATGTTCAAAGATGCACCAGTCAAAGAGTCAGAGGAATTGATATTTCATGGAAAAGCTAGAACAAATAATAAGCCAACTGCAACACTCATTTAAAATATATTGGAGTAAAGAAGTTGCTAATGTCTTTGATACTCAGTACATCTACAAAGTATCAAAAAATAAGATTTTATTATTTTACGATTGGATTTATTATATAAAATCCATATTTTTACAGTATGTGTATTACTCTCTCTCCAGCTGCATATTGTGCACATGAAACAAAGATACAACAATCTTAAAGACGCGCTCAGCGACCCTTCAGGAATCGCAGTGCTGGGATTCTTCTACGAGGTTTGTGATGCATGTGCTTTAAAATCAAGAATATGAGTTTGTTTAGTTCACTCTCAGATGATTTTGAATTTGTAAAATGAAAAATCAACATTTCTTCTGACTTTCAGGAGTCAAGCAGCTCTAACAAAAACTACGATCGCTTCACACAAGGCCTGCGCAGCATCCAGAACACAAGTAAGAAAGCCACCTCAGTCTTCATGTGACGTGCTGTTGATCAACACAGACGTCTTTCCCACCTGGTCTGAAGATCTGAATTTCTGTGAAAGCATGCTGATTTTGCTTGAATATTCCTTTAAGAGTAAAACGTGTCATTTATTTAGTGTTCAGCTGTTTCAGTCACTGGTTATACAAACATTTGCAACATTTATTTTAGCTCAAATAATTTGATTGATCCACTTGCCTTAAAAATCTTAGTAAATTCAATCCTTTTTTTTCACCAGTATAGTTAGTTTTTCTGATTAGCGAAACACTGATGCTTTCATGACACTGATCTGTTTGAGTGACACAATATGCCTGATTATGACTCTACCAGTGATGGGAGCTCAAATCTTCAAATCAATATACGTATAAATTAATTTGAATTAAACACACACACACAAACACACACACACATATGAATATAATCTTTATTATTGCATATGTTAATATTCTGAAAGTTTTCAAATAAAGCTAATAATAACTCTGAAAGGAAACATGAAAAGGAAACTGTATGCATTTCTAAAAACGTTCTAGAAATTTCTGGAGATAATTTTCTGCATTTGTAGTAAATCCACTATCGGTTAAAAGCGGTGGTTTCTGAAAGACAGATGCTTTTATCGAGCAAGGATGCATTATTTGACAGTAAAGAAATTTATAGTGTTATGATTTAAATGCTTTTATAAAAAGAAAATGCGTGACGGTTTCCACAGAAATATTGTGCAGCACAACTGTTTTCAACATTGATGATGATCAGAAATGTTTCTTGAGCAGCAAATCGGCTGAATTTTCAACAGCAAAACACAGAAATAAATGACAATTTAACAGATATTCACATAGAAAATGAGTATTTTAAATGATTTTACTGTATTTTTGATCAAATAAATGCAGCCTTGTTAAACAGAAGAGACATTGTTGAACAAAACCATCTGAATGACTCTTCTTGTTTGCTCAGATGGAAACACAACGCTCCGTCGGATCGCTCTGAATCAGCTCATTCCTCCTGAAGCTAACATGACTAACTATTACCGGTATGAAGGCTCTCTAACCACACCGGGCTGCACAGAGGCTGTGGTGTGGACTGTGTTTGAGAACCCCATTCCCCTCCACAGAGAACAGGTACGACCCAAGCTGCCGTCAATACCAAACACTGCACATGAACTCACATTTAATATCATTTACTTTACACTGCTATCTCTTACTATTACAGTCAGCTATATTTAATCAAGCATTCATTTGAATGAATCTTCAGAATCTAAACAGCGCAGTGAATTATACATCAGTGCAGGTGCTGTTTCTGTAATCGTCAGTGAATGGGACGTTACATTTTATTCAGTCTTTACTGGATACCGACTTAATATTGTCAGTATATTCTCACTTTGATAAGATTTCCCTGAAAAACAGACAAGAATGACAGTGAGAACGTACTGATGGCTTCAATAAAACCATCAAATAACAAGCTTGTAGCTCAGAGTAGATCTGTTTTTAAAGGCTATAAAGCAGCTCTTCTATGAAGAGAATAAATGGGACTTTTACTTTCCATTGGAACTTCAGAAGTGTGCTCTTAAAGGGCCAGCTCACCCCCCAAAAATATATATAATAATTATCTTCCTGTCATCATTTTGTACATGGATGTTAAAGCTCTGATCCTTCTTGTGTCTTCAAACAGCTCCGGGCTTTTTCTGACCTGAAATTCCAAGATGGGACCTCGATGGTGGGAACATTCAGACCGCCTCAGCCGCGTAACGGCCGTGTGGTTTACCGGTCCAGCGGAGCAGCGCTCGCCGCCAGCATTCTCCTGATTTTGACCTCCATCAGCACTGCACTCCAACTGTCCCGTCCCAACTAGAGCCAGACCGACCCGATACCGGCACAATGAGTTCTCAGCCAATCAACAGACCAACAGAAAAACAGGACCCTAGAGTAGTGAGTGTAGACGTGTGTTCATAGCTATCAATAGGAGCTGGACTAAAGCTGCTCGGACTTTCTGTGAAGGTCTGACGGGGAACAAATGCATGACCTTTATCTGTTATAGACATCTGCCAAACACACACACAACGGCTATATTTACGAAGGCTTTGATGTGCTGGAGATGTGCATTACTAGCACACACAACGATGATCAGCACTCTACTGGAGAAAGGTCACAGGGGTCAAGGGTAAAAGGTCACAGAGAGAAACCAGATATAGGAAACACACAAATCAAAAGAATCAAATTCACTTTAAATGAATCACATTAATTGATTAAGAAGTGTAAATTGCATTATATAAATTATAATATATATATAATATTTATAATTTAGATGTTTAGAATGATTTACAATGTGATAGACATGCACTCTTATATATATATATATATATATATATATATAAAATATATAATATATAGAAAATAAATACAGCTAACGCAATAAAAACGTGATTTTTGAAAAGTAAAAAAAAAAAACAGTTATCTGTTTTTGCTAATAAAATATATATATATTCCTGTCCAGTTTTTCAAACTGCTTTCAGACCCCTAAAAATTTAACAAGTGTGGAAATAAAGGGAACCAAGCACTTTTACATTTCTAAGTTTAACCCAGACATGCATTGCTTCATACAGACACAACCCTTTGCTGGTCAATAGAGACGGTCAAAGTGAAAGTGGTGTGTTCTCTGTGACAAGACTTTTTTTAAAATCACTTACACTTACAGTCTGTAGCATGATATTTACACACATCTGGACTTGCTGTAGACGTCTTGAATTCATGCATCTTATACTGTATATCCAAAAGATTCTGTTCGGGTCTGTTGCGAGGACACATGATTTGTGTTTTATAAACTCTGAGCGCCTCAGAAGCACTAAACGTGATGCATTGATGCTCTTGCTGAAGAAAATGAATATGATTAGTATTTACTGTAAAGGCTGTTCAGACTCTACAAACAGGGAAACGTGCAACTTCTGTACTCATAACGCACATCAACATTCTCTATGTTTTTTTTTTTACACATGTATGTATGTATGTATATTAAGCGCTGCTGTTTGTTATGTGTATTCTTGTTGAAAACATTGATGAATATGACCTCTGGATACACAAATCAACAGCATAGCATCACTGAATCTTCATCTCCTGCCTGTGCATATTGATATTTCATTTTCATTTACATTGTTTGTCAACCTGTCAGAATGCAATGACGATATTATGATGATGTAACTGCTAACGATATAGTAAATGCATTCCAGGATAATAATAAATGGCTGCATTTCATTTTTTAAATCACAAGCATTTTGTCATTCTTTCAGATTCTGTCGTTTTTGCATTGCTGAAATTGTTTTTACAAACAGAATTAATGCTAAAATAAAATATAAATTCAAGTGAAAAAATTGAAAAGCACTAGTTCAAAAAGCTCTGAGAGAAACATTTCAGAATTGTGGGGGCAAAATTACCTATATATATATATTTGTTTATTTATTATTCAGAAATATTTTGTAATTTAATATAAAAACTGATTTAAAAAGAACATATTAAATCTTGAACATGTTCTTAGATATCAATAGCATTTATCTTTTTAGCTCTTTGATAAAGCAGTGCAATGTCATTACAACCCAGTCAGATGTGCATCTCATAGTCAAGCACGGTACTAAGCAACTATGAAGTATAAATATATGCATTATATCAATGTAAATCAGTTGCACCGGAGATCAGCACCCAAAACCTCTCATCCATGAATGACTGCATGCAGTCAGGAAATATTTCCATAAGGCAGACACTGAAGATCTCTCTCTGTCTGTCTGTTACCAGCATCTCTGAGGTGAGATTTAATTGCTCTTGTCTCACATTCCCACATAAACGAGCCTCGCTCCATTGGTCTGTGACACGTATCCACATCTAATCCCATTCTAATTGACTCACACTGAACCTGACAGTTCACTGCTTCTCCAAACACTCCCAAAAAACTTCTTCCTAACATAAAGGGCAAAAGAGATTAAAAAACAGTTGATAAATTACTGCTTTTATATTATAAACTCTGTCTGTCTGTCTATGCATTTTAGAAATATTTCTTTGAATATAACTATAAAAACCATAGGCGTAATCTTATGGGGGGACAGGGGGACACGTCCCCCCCAATATTCAAAGATTAAAAAAATGTGTGCATGCGCCAACACAAAAAGTCCCACAGCTGTCCCCCCCAATGTGTGATTGACAATTTCGCCCTTGATAAAAACTATAAACTATTTAAAAGCTATAACATTTTAAACAAAGACCATCAACAGTGTCACTGGAAAGAGACTCACACAAACAAACAAAATATTATATGTAAATCAAACTGCCTACACTGTGAAAAATGTCATGCTGTTTCACATAATTGTTATTTAGTAACAAGTTCCACAGAGTTTTTTTTATGTGGTGGCAATTTCTGACTTCAAAGTGTCATCTGAATTGTTATTTTTTAGTTGGCTCAACCTCTAGTGAACCAGTTTTAAAGTCCATTCAACTAAAATGCTTTCTTAACTCAAACGTTTAGAATACTAGCAAGTTACGTCAATAAAAATGTTTGTGTTTTATGTTACCTCAACTAGGATTTACTACATAAACACATTTTTATAGTTTAAAAATTATTAACAATCTCCATTTCTTACAAACTAATCCCACAGGAATCGCGGCAGGAGAAAGTGTAATGCTTCTGTAAGATAAGATAATGCAATATATCGATAAGATTATGGATATAATTGAAGGGAAACACAGCCTTCTGGCAGCCTCGTAGAGGGAGCTTTTGCTTGGGAGATAGTCTCTATGCCCGTAGGGCGCGGGTGCCATATTCAATTCAATTCAATTCAAATTTATTTTTTCCCAAAAAGAGCAGTCCTGATCACCTCCGGGCTGCCTGATTCAGAAGCGCTTCCCACCGCTCCGGGTGTTCTTGTCCGGCCCCTGAGCAGACGGCGCCCCTCGCCCACGGCCAGCTCGACGTTGTGCAGCCAGCCTAGCATCATGTGCTTCGGCCGGGGACGGAGCAGGTGTTTCTCCGGATGCCCCAGGGGGACGCCCTCGGTGACGAGCAGGCGGTGGAGCACTCGGGGAGCGGCTGGGCGCCCGCCGAGGCAGGATGTTGGACATCGCCTCCGACTGCTTTTTAACTGGTGCAAACTCCTGGGCCAAGTTTCTGACAGTGTCGCCGAATAGGCCGGCCTTGGAGATGGGGCCATCGAGAAAGCGAGCCTTTTCGGCGTCCGGCACCTGTGCCAGATTCAGCAATAGGTGACTCTCCTGGACCACCGCAGTGGACATCACATGACCAAGGGCACGCGCTGTGACTTTCGTCGCTCAGAGAGTTCCCCTATCACCCCTTGGTTAGGCCCACGCTCATGCAGCTCTTTCAAAGCCTTAGCCTGGTACACTTGAAGTGTCACCATGGCATGCAAGGTGGTGGCAGCCTGTCTGGTGGCACAGTAAGCCCTGCCCGTCAGGGCGGACGAGAGCTTGGACGGGAGACGAAAAATTTCTCTTTCCTCCTGGTTGCCCAGGGAAGACCTAACGTGGCAACTCCGTACACTCAGAGGTCTATGCTCACTGGAAAAGCAGATGACTGGCACAGCCGGCCTTGAAAAGGCCACCAGCCCACAGGATCCGCTGACAGCCACCCAGAAATGCTGTCAGACAAGAGAGCAGGAATCACGGGAACTCCTTCAAAAGATTGCCAGGTCAATTTCAAATGAAAATCCCAGGGGATCTCCAGCTCCAAAACGGCAAGGCTCTGAAGCGAAAAGCTGCATGTGCACTCTGCTCGTACCCTCTTATACTCACACAGTGATAAAGTGCACCTGAGCGCAATCAGGGCACGCAAGTATTCATTGGCCTTTTGTAAAAAGCTCAAAGGCAATTGGTCTCTCTGGTGAGTTCCCATCTGTAACGTCGAAGTGATTAGACTGAAAGGGTAACTGAGATTCTTTGAAAGGCCTTGTGAAACAATTAATTTTCATTTGAAACTACGAGCTTCTCTTCCGAAGCACCATTCACAAGACCAAAAATGGGTGTAACATTAATGTTTATCCGCCCCGTTTGAAAAGAGCGACATTCCAGCTGGTTGTCACTCATGTTTAATGTCTTCTTTTTACTTCAAGGGACAGTTGCAACAGCTTACACATGCAAAAAACACATTCAACAGGCTTCAAATAAGTGCAAAAGTTTCACTTTTCATATATTTCGTTTAACGTTAATGACTGCAATCTCTTCATATCTTTTCACCTTACGGAAACATAAATAATATCATACAACAGTGTGAACTTGACAAGATGGCGGCGCTGTTTTTCCCACAAAGTCATTCAGGTGTGTGCACGTCCAGAATGATCTCATATCTCATATTTTTGCCCGTCTGTTAATTGTTTTTTTTACAGTGTACACTCTCAGAAAAAAGGTACAAAAGCTGTCACTGGTAACACTTTTGTACCTATTAGATTCAAATGTATACTTAAAATACTAATATGGACTCAAAATGGACTTTTCAAAAGGTACCGCCCCAGTGACAACTTTTGTACCTTTATTTCTGAGAGTGTATAAAGCACAGTTAAAACATAATAACATGAAAAGAATTAAATATTCAGAGTATATACATAGAGCAATTTGTAAATAAACTCTTACTGTATATACAGCAGTAAGACTGTTGGTGGTCTTTTAACTTGTGAATTTGTCTTTTTGCTAAAGATTACTTTAGTCATCTGCGTTCTGTGTAAGTGCAGCTCCATCAACAGCTTTGACGGCATAATATCTATTACCACTAACAATAAACATTAGAAAAGCAACAAATTTTAAACTTAACAGTCGTTAACATACACACATTAACATTAGACTATAAAACCTCTTACCAGTATTGCATCTGCAAAGTCTGTTGGCAAAGCTGTAATCCAATATTTGACTTATAACTTATAATGATGATGTAAACCAGTGAGTTCAGACTGAGAGACATTCTCATCAGTCTCACTGTCTACAGCTTTTCTGACTCATACAGTACATAACCTGCACATCTCTAAACATATTCTCTTCCACTTTAACCTTAAACTTGATGTGAATATGGGGCCAGTGTTTGGCTGGTTTGGCCTGCTGGTAGTTAAAGTATCTGCATCATTTTACGGGGCTAAAAGCATCTTTCTCTCAGCTGGACATTCATGGAAAACCATTCATACAAATGAAAAAGTTAAATATATTAGAAGTCTGACCAACGCACAGTTTAAAGCTCTTAAAATAGGGAATGGACATTAATCAGTGAGGTTGTGACTGGCATTAGATGCAGTGTATATCAATCAGATTTTCACTTGGATGAATCAATTTAATGAGTTAAAACGTTTTCAATAAATTCCTATACCATATATCCCCGTGTGTGTTCTTTCTAAAAAAATCACATTAAATTCAATATTACTTTGTAAAACAATGTTTCTTTGTAATTAAATGAAATGTTGTGTTTTTCTTTGTATCGGTTAGTGACATTTATAAGCAATTTCTGAGTGAAAATTGTTTCAGTAAACCTTACATAATTTTTTTCAGTATTTCTATATTTGAAACTCTCAAGCTTAAATGTGAGATTATTTTAAAGTAAGAAATTCTACACATTTATCGTTAAAACTGCAAGAAATGCTCCAACTCAAACCACCTTCCAAAAATTTCACGTTCCACTGGTTTCAGTGTTCCTCTCTCATGGGCTCTCAGCTGATTACAGACTCTTTCTGAACCTGAAGACTGCTTCTTTTCACATTATTGTATGCACAACACAAACAGAAGAGGAGCCCTATCACATTCTGACGTATTTTAAACCTTCCTGGGGTCTGGAAATCTCCTAAGAAAGCTCAGGTCTCTCCTGGGATTTTCTTGCTTTCTCTTTTCTCAATCAAAGGCCTTTTTGTCATTGACAGGACAGAAAGACAGAAAGAACTTTAGCACACAAAGGCTTGTTGTGAAACAGAGATGGCCTTTTCTGTGCTCTCTGTCTGTTGTAGTCTCGGTGGAGCAGATGAAGCATATATGATGGACGACTAATACATGTAAAGGTGTCTTTTCCTTGACCTCTGACATGCTCACATGATCAAACAAATTCCAGTTTCTCATAAGTGACATAATGACCAGCCCACCCTCAAACAAAGATGGCCATTTTCTCCCAGAAAAGAAAACTACCAACAATCTTCCCATCAGATAATAGTGAACCAACTAAACCAGCAGTGATTGATACCGGAGGAATTCAAAGATCTGATCAGCTGGACTGATGTGGGAGAAAATGCCCTAAATTTTGGATACATGCCACGCAAAGTGCATTTAGCATCATTTTTGGATTCATATTTAGACTTTTTTTGGTAGGAAACAAGATAAATGTCCTGAGACAATGTTGATAATCATATTAAGACTTTCATATTTTGAATATAAGTGCATTTTGCCTTGTTACTGTACATGGACAGACTTTTTTCACTTGTTATTTTTAACTTTTTTAAGCTTAAAGATATAATCACCCCAAATATCCTGATCCTCAGGCCATTCAAGAAGTAGATGAGTTTGTTTTGTCATCAAATTTGGAGAAATGTAGCATTAAATGGATGCTCTGAAGTGAATGGGTGCCGTCAGAATGAGAGTTTAAACAGATTATAAAAACATCACAATAATCCACACCACTCCAGTCCATCAGTTAACATCTAGAGAAGACAAAAACTGCATGTTTGTAAGAAATAAATACATCATAAAGACACTTTTAAACTTCAAACTTTATTATTATGCAGCCCATCTCAGCTAACAAGAATTGTTATCATGACTTTGCTAACGTTCTCCAAAGGTTCTCTCAACGTTATTGCATAACAATAGTAAAATGTTTCCTTAAAATTATTTGCAATGGATACGTTTAACAAAAATTGGGATAAAAACATTACCATTGTGTTGTTAATGGAACATTCTAAAAACGTTATCATTGTGTTGTTAGTGGACTGATAAGGTTCTTAGAACATTAATATAACAAGAGACTAAAACGTTCTAAAAATGTTTTAAATAACTTTCTTATAACCAAACAAGAACGTTAATACAACGTCTAAAAGGATTTATGTTTTGATCGTTCTAAGAAACAAATCTGATGAAGAAACAAACTCATCTACTGATGTTCCAAGGGTGAGGACGTTTCCAGCAAATGTTCATAGTTGTGTGAACAATTTTTTAAAAACTAGTGGGGGGAAAAAAGTCTGAACAACACAGACATACATGCAAAAATAGAGGGAGCAGTTTATTTTTGTGAATTCCTCCTTCAGTTTTTGGCAGGTAAATAACCGAAATATTGAGCAAACATTGCAGGTCATTCATGATCAGGTTGCCAAAAGACAACAGAATTAGTATCATGCCTTGAGCAAACCTGACAAAGATGAGCGATTGATTCAGTGTGAGTGTGAAGTGGATCAGACGTCAGTGAACGAGCGACCCAGGTCCTGTGACCTGCAGAAATGATCACTGCGTGCTCATCAGTCTGGACCTTCATACTCTGATTCTATTTTAAGATGAAGTCAACAATATTTGCTTTTATAATGATAAAGATCTATTTCTGCACATCATCTGAACTGGTGCTGTCTTTTAAATCTGCTTTGTGCCAAATTATAAAAGGAGCTCAAATCTAAAGTTCAAGTAAATAATCAGTTAGCAAACAAGGTCACAACTCAAGTTCAATCCAAAAATAGCTCTCATTAGAAAATGAGAGATAAAAATAACTTGAGGGAGGTTTATGCTTGAAACAAATAAAACATTAAAATTAGATTTAAAATGATTTCTGTTAAGGGTAGCTGGTTTGTGGAGTTCAGAGAATCTGTTTGTAAACACTAGTATTCCTGCTCTTTGGTCTAGTTGAGGTCAGGATGAGCGCGGGGCGGCTCTGGGATCAGAGTATGTGTGAAACGTTTCACCCAGAGAGGATCTGTGAAGGAAAGCTGGTAAAGTGCAGAGCAGGCGGCGTTCCTGATGACACTGCGCTCGCGGGAGCAGATTTCCTATCACCTCTGCTCCATATCGCTGAAATTTAATCAAGCTGTTACCTCAATGCAAGGTGAGATGCTGGGGGACACGAGAGTGTGTGTGTGTGTGTGTGTGTGAGAGAGAGAGAGAGAGTAAGCGTCTGCGAGGAAAGATAAAGAAACTGAAGCAGAAATTAAAAAAACTGGGACATAACTTTTTTGTACAAAAATAAATAGCTAAAATAAAAAGAGCACAACTTCACATTCTCTGGAGAAAACCTGCCAGGATGCTGCTACTGTATGTGATTACGGAAGTGTTCTGAGAGGCTGGGTCTCTACAGGATGTAGAATTTGAAGTTCATTGAATTTTAAAAAGTAGATAAATAAAATGTATTGAAAGAAATGCAAGAAAAACTCATTTTTGGGATCAAATGTCCAAGATGATGAATGAATGGATGGATGGACAAATAGATGGATGAATTAAAAGATCAATGTTGAATAATGGATGGATAGATGAAAGGACGGATGGATGATAGATAGATGGTGAATGGATGGATGGACGGATGGATGGATGAAGAGACGGACGGATGCTTGAAATGTCATCTATAAATGTCTGTATTCATTTTTATATTTCATCTAAATTAACTTTTGTGGATCAGGGTGGAAGAACACACTTCCCAGAATACATTATCAGTGTTGCACTGCTGTAAATTCCTATTCCTGTCATTAATTCTAATTTAAATTCTACTTCCACTGAAAGTTTGTGGCTAAAGTGTAGTGCTGAAGTCTAAGGGCTTGTGTTAGTGATATGATCTGGACAGAAGTGAGAGTACTAGTCTAGAGTTCCCCAGCAAACACACTAATAAAACAGAGTGAGAGGAGAGGCCAGCTGCCCACAGACTGACTCCACAATAATTCACACTCATTTACACACTCTTCATTCCATGCGTGTCAGCTACAGAAGCACATAAACGCTCACACACACACAGAGCGACTCAGTGAAGGTGACCTGACGCACATGGTGTTCTGGTCTTAACAACCGAACATCTATGGTGCCAAGACTTATAAATAAACAACATCACCAGATATGCCATCACACACACACACACACACACACACACACACTCCTGATCTGAGGCCTGATCTGTCCGCACTCGCTGAGATGAAGAACACAAGGGCAGCTGATCTCAGATCAGAGCCGGGCCGGAGAGCAAAGGCTCAGAGGAGGACACAACAATTAAAATCAACAGGAAGCTTCTTTGCCTTTGGTACGGCCCACTCTGTCCAAAATAAATCTTATATAAAGCTGCACAAAGAGCGGCTGAAAGTAGGACAGTCAGACTCATGTACCGTCTCGGTCTGGACTCACTGTTATTGTTTTCAAGGTGCATTCATCTTTTCTTTCACTGCAAAATATCCACTTCCCAACCAGTATCTATGGCTTGATATTCAGTAAAAATACTTGAAATGAACTTCCCATTCTAAGAGTCCAGTAAAACTGAAACTTCCTTATCAAGTCCTTCTCTATGTCTGCACAGTAAAAGCTGACAAAGTTTTTATCTGGTAAATGTATATAGAGTTCACAATCTTTCTCTGGCCACAAATATTGATGATCTTGTTCACAATGTTTGTCCATAAAATCTCTCGATAATTAGTCCTTCCCACTAATACCAGCTGACACAGACTAGTATTGGCTACTGGCTAGTAAATCACAGCTGGGACATAAACTAAAGGCTCATGGCTATTTAAAAATAAGACAAGCTCTTCATTATGTAGGCATCATTACAGGGCAGAAAACTGCATCAAGCATCAAGATACTTCATGTATTTAAAGAACGTAAACATGTTTGTTTTCAGACAAAGAATCTTGAATATATTGGATGGATGGATGGATGGATGGATGGATGAATGAATAGAGGAATAGACGGATGAATAAATGGATGGGTGGATGGATGATGGATGGATGGACGGACGGACGGATGGATAGATAGACGGATGGATGAATAGACAGATGAATAAATGGATGGGTGGATGATGGATTGATGGGCGGACGGATGGATGGATAGACGGATGGATGAATGGACAGATGAATAAAGAAATGGGTTGATGGATAGAGGAATAGATGGATGGATGAATAGACGGATGAATAAATGGATGGGTGGATGATAGATGGATGGGCGAATGGATAGACGGATGGATGAATAGACAGATGAATAAAGGGATGGGTCGATGGATAGAGGAATAGACGGATGAATAAAATGGATGGGTGGATGGATAGAGGAATACACAGATTGATGGGTGGATGAATAAATGGATGAATAAATGGATGGGTGGATGGATGGACGGACTGACGGACGGACTGACGGATGGACGGACAGATGGATGGATAGATGGATGAATAGACAGATAGATGGGTGGATGAATGGATGGATTTATAAATAAAAGGATGGGTGGATGGATGGATGGATGGATGGATGAATAGACAGATGGGTGGGTGGATGGATGGATGGATGGATAGACGGATGGATGGATGGATGAATAAATAGACAGATGAATGGGTGAATAAATAGACGGATTAATAAATTAATGGACAGATGGATGGATGAATGGATGATGGACAGATGGGTGTATGAATGAATAGAAGGATGGATGGATGGATGGATGGATGGATGGATGGATGGATGGATGGATGGATGGATGGATGGATGGATGGATGGACAGATGAATGGGTTGGTGGATGGATGGATGAATAGAATGTATGGATTGTTGAATGATGAATGGATAGAAGTTAGAAATGAATTGCTGTGGACACGTCAGTAAATTCCTTTTCCTGTCATCAATTCTATTTCTTATTCCACTGAAAGTTTGTTGGAAGTCTAAAGCCTTGTGTTAGTGATCTGATCCAGACAGAAATGATAGGATCCAACAGGAACAATAAGATGGTTAGTTCTGAAAAATTATATGGAAATTTTGGCTTTTTAATTAATGTCTGAATCTTGAAAGTGATAGTTTACTGAGAAGTGAAAGCTCTGTCAGATGTTTAGTAGAACACTGAGATCCAAATAGCTTTAGAATCCACTGATATTAAGAAATAAGACAATAAGAAAATGTGAACTGTCCCTTTAAATTCAGCCCTGTATTCTTGATGAACGTGGATGCAGCTTTATTGGTCTTCAGTTATAAGCTGTACACAGAAGATTTGGACTCGAGAAGTCAAACCTGGCCCCATTCATGAACACAATCACAGTGGAGTGACTGGGGGAATGTCTCAGGTATTTCTCGGGTCACCCAGTGCCTGTATTGATCACGGTCACCGTGAACTAAGAAACTATTCTGGGGGAAACAATTGCCGGGAATATTCACCAACATACAGCTGGGGAACCTGCCTGGATGAGTGACAAAACAAATGAACAACATGTTTGGCTGCTTCTAACTTCTATCAGACTCGAGAACATGGATTTTGAAAACATGTCCTCCCCGACGGTGAAGTCCAGCAGCTCCGGTCAACTTCAACAGGACTCTGAATCTCTCAGACAACACACAGCCTGATCAATAAATGTGACCATAACTGCTGACTTATTAACCAATATTAATGCTGGCTACTGACTGGTAGAAGATAAACTACAGACTGTTATGATGGCCAAATATGGGCATGATTTACTGCGACTCTTTTAAAGGGACAGTGCTGCTACACACATTCATTCCAAACATACTTGTCTTTTGTTATTCTGTACAACACAAGCGTCCATACTGTGGACAGTGACTGGTAAACTACAGACATGATTTCAGACAGAAAAATCACTATAAAAATATGTTTTTCCTTTCATATTCAGTTTATTTTAAACAGTCAGTTTCTTCTCTGACAAATAACAAATAAATAAAAATGAACAAATCGACATGGGATGCATTTGTAAACTATTAAGTAATTCAACAAAATCTGCTAATTTTGTCATTTTTTTTATTAATTACAGTGATAAATGAAGATTAAATTGGTTAATAAGATAAGTTATATGTATTTCTGATAATATATTTAGCTAAACTATAAAACAGAATATGTTGCTATTGTATTTTTATGACTGATTATTTTTATCTGGTGTATTATTATTATTATAATAATTTTGGGATGGGTGATATCAGGTAATAAAATATATAAACTGTATATTTGATTAAATCTATAAAACCTAAAAGGTTGCTACTGTACATTTGGGGTAAAGTTGCATCATTTCTAAAAATAACTTTCATAAAAGTTAATTTTATGGATTTTTTACACATGCAATTACTATATGAATATTACATAAAGTATATGAGATAATTGAAAGTTAAAATAATGTTACAAATTAAATATTTTATAACTTGTTTTTGTGAATTATTATTAGGATTATATATATACACACACACACACACATAAACCTATAAACTAACTATTGAAAACCAGTAAATAAGGAATTTATAGAGTCGTAGTTAATAGTTATTAAGTGTTCCCTGCTTTGAATCATAATTTCTTATAATACACCTCAAAAAGGTTTATTTCAGTGTCTTTACTATATGAAGGTTCCAGGTGAAGGTACTGTATGTACAATATTTTTCATGCATTTCTTTCTAACAGCATAGTTACCTTATGAAGGTGAATCAACACTTTTTCAAAAAGAGTAGGACACGCTGTCCTCTTCTCGGGATGTGACGTGACCTCACGTGACCCTGCCCTCAACTATGGGCTCCAATCAAACTTCCTGTTCCTCAAGAGCCCCTGGAACCCAATCAAAGTCCCAGCAGGCAGGTCTTGCCATTGAGGCTAATTTTACGCCGGTTCTTTTGTCTAAGGCACCTGCCTCTTGACATTCCCAGACCAAACGCTCTGCTTCCACGAGCAGCGGCCGGATTGTGTTTTCTGAACAGGATAAAAGCTGGAGGAAGACACGAGACGCCACAATCACAATAACTCAATGACAGCAATCCATCATAAAGAACAGAATCCAGAGCAGGCCTTCACAAACCACCCCGACCTCCCTCGAGAGCGCGTTTCATCATGGCTTGCTAGCATAGATGAATGGGTGGTGGGAAAGTAAACACGTCGGGAGTGTTTTGGTTGGAGTGCCAGAGAGATTGAGCGGAATAATGAGAGCATCTTCCTTTTTAGAAGAAATATTTACATCTCAAAAGGAAGAGTCCGCTGTCAACTTCCCAACAGGCTCTTGAGAAGATGAACCGTGAGACGGTTCTTTTCAGAGGAGCACAGAAAAGTGGCAAAGAAACTGGAAAAGACTGACTGGAGTTCTCATTCGCTTCAATCTTCAGTCCTGCAGCATTTAAGATATGATTTGAGTGATTCCTGGGTGGTTTTTGTTGCAGTGAATAGTAATAAATGCGGATCACACTAGTGAATAGGGTGATGGACGAGAGATCAGCTCATGTAACATGATATACACTGTGTACAGTAGACTAAATTCTTTCAAACTTTCTAATCATCTGTGAATCCTGAAAAATAAAATCTATCCCTCCATAAAAATATTGGACAACTGTTTTTAACATTGATGATATTGAAAATTGATTGATGTACATTAAAAATCAGCTTTGATCACTGAAATAAATGAGATTTTAATAGATATTCACAAAAATAAAAAAAATATTTTTTATCAAATAAATGCAGAGACTTCTATTAAAAATATTTTCAAATTGTAATCATTCCACATTTTTGGCCTGTAATCACAGAAATGTGTCCGATATTTTGGCTGTAAAAACATTATCATTTTAAAAAACACTACAGAAATAAACAAAACTTAAAAAAAAAGTAAAAACTTTAAAAAAAAGAATGCCTTTTTTTAGACCACAGTTAACGTGTAATGGACAATATTTGATATATGTGACTTATCTCATTAAGACAATTCTAAAAAAAAAAAAACTAAAAAAAACATTTGCTTATTATATGAACATTTCCCAGGATGGCAAACACTCACAGAGCATCTGAATGACCTTTCGCTTTAACAAAACCACAAGTGTTTTAAATTTGCAGAACTGAAATCTCATTTTTGAGTCTCACTGAAGTCAATAATAAATCTGAGTGAATTTTAATATTTACTCTGTTTTAAATTTTTTAATTTTGAAGTTAATAATTATTGTGGACAAACTATTCGAAAAACAGAATGTTTATAAAGGATTAATTAATTAATTACATTAATTACAATTAATTATATTTACAATACATTCAAAAAGAAAGCAGTTATTTTAAATTGCAATTATATTTAATTATTTTTTACTGTGTTTTTGATTAAATAAATGCAGTCGTGGGGAGCAGAAGAGACTTCTTTTAAATATCTATATTTTTGTAATTATTCCAAACTTTTGATCATGTAATGCAGGGCTGGGCAACTTGGGTCCTGGAGGGCCGTCAGGACCCAAGTTGCCCTCCCCTGATGTAATGCATAAACAAAAGTATTCTTTAGTTAAAAAGTTGAATTAACTGCTTTTTCAAGATGGAACACATTTTAAGCAGATCTAACAGACTCTTGAGGAGTGTTGTGTAAATGAGTTTAATCAGAAGCCAGACGAGGGCATGACCCATTCAAGCATGCGGTGAAAAGCACCTGCACCTGCACTCTTTGCAGGACCTCAGGACAGATGGCAGAGCCGACACACGCTGGGACAATAGCACACAGCAGCGTGCCCTTCCTGAAGACAGGAAGTGAAGCAGGAAGTAAGGGGGAAATATGAACTTGTGAAAAAAGGCTATGTACAGAAATTAATTACTGGTTTCTATAACTGGTGTGAAAGCCTCTTACAATTTTTCTAGATTGCTTAAACACATTTCTATGCTTTGTATTCTCACAACAGTAAACACAAATCCATAACGTCTCAACTAGTTTCCCAAACATCATATTTTCAAGTCAAAATGTAGCTTTACACTCAAAACCATTCACTCTTGCTTAAAAACCAAACTTTGCCCTCAGACATCATACACAAGCCCACAAGAAAAACACACACACACACTACAACATAGTTTTACACACTAGTGCAATTAAATCAAAACAATATTTTCCTAAAAAGTTATGCTAATGGTTCTTCCCCTCAAAAACCTTTTCACATGAACACAAAATACACAACTAATGTGTACACTGCCACATTTTTATTCATTCATGAACTACACAGTACAACTGTACAATTTTCTGCCTCATCATCCTGTCTTGGCTCTGAATCAGGACAAAAAATCTGGTCTCCATCACAGATTATACTGGCTCTGGACAAACAGCGGGGGTAAAATCGAGATAGGCAAGATAGGCAAGATGCTTAGTTATGTTGTCAATATAACAGTTCATGTATGTATTCATTCATTTACTGTAAAAAGTACAAATGTACACATTACTGTACGTGGGATGCTGATTGCAAATTTTGTACAAGTGGTCTGATCAGAAAAAAACAAAAAACAAAACAAAAACACATTACAGTGTCATTGTGAAATATAAAAAGAAATACGTGCACACAGTTACAGTAAAGAATAAAAATAAGAAAGTCCACTCTCAAAGTTTAGAAAATTTGGTTGTCATTTTAGGACAGATCAATCAATTTATGTTACAGTAACCATAATGACTTTAATGACTAGATGTTATTGTGTACATAACGTTCAAAATCATATACATAATCAGCTGCATGATTGTACCAGTGACAACTAACTACAGTAAATCGAATGAGAAACGTTTAAGATCTGCACAAGAGAACAGATGATGTTGAACAAGTACTTTTGAGAATTTCATTTCTGATCTGAAAAATGAACCAAACCCCCTTAGAATAACTGTAAGCTGACTTTGGTCCTTTTGTCTCCATCAAAGGTTCTGTTTGGTATGTGATCAGTTTTTACTCCTAGAGTTTCCTCTTGAGTTATTGTGTGCTAACTGAGCTCAAGCTGTGCTAACTTAAGTTAACATTATTGAATGCTAGTGCTAAATGAGCACATGGTGTAAGCACTGAAAAATGTAGGGATTTGTGTGTAGAGTTTACAGTAACAGTTCACCAAATCCGACTTATGTGTTAAAGCAGGGAATAGTGTTTATAGTTCAGGGAAATGGGTGTGCTATTTGAAAAATAGCTTTATGGTTTTGAAATTTTAGTTTAAAAGGTTCCCAGATAGCACACGTACGTCTGCAAGACGTCTGTTAAAGATCTCTTTATCTGGAAAGCATCTGCTGACTACAAACGTCTGGCAGACGTCTTACAGATGACAGTTTTAAATACATTCTAAATCATAAACATCTTAAAGACATCTTATAGACGTCTATTTGACATCTAAAAGGATACGTCCTATAGACGTATTGCAGATGAGCAAACAACCTAAATAATACGTCTTGCAGATGTAACGTCAAATAGATGTCTCCTAGATGTACGTGTGCTATCTGGGCAGCAACAGTTCATACAGTATCTGTCAAATTTCAAAAAGTATCATACATGTACTTTAAGTATTGAACATAATTATAATTGTATGGCTCATTTTTTTTACTTTACAGATGTAGATGATGTCACATGGAGGTGCTATCTAAGAATTCACAGAAAATTAACATGTGAATCTTAAATTGAATTGAACTGAATTTTTATTTCTGGGTAAATTATGTTCCTCTGAAAAGAACAACTACTAGTGCTTGCGGGTGATTCCATTCAAATAATCAGGCACACAATTGATCACCTGTACTCATTTTTTCAATTCAACTAAAAGTGACAAAGTTTAAAACAAAAGCAGTAAGCACTCATCCAGTATCTAGGCTAATATTAGCATCCTTCCTTAGCACTAGCGAGTTCTTCTCTACAAATAGCATGTTCATCACAGATGCCGTAGTAAAGCGAGTCTGCTGGTGTTGCGTTTCCTCCTGTCATCACTGCGGATTTGAAATCTGCCTGTTTGTGCATCTTAAATTATCACCGGTGTGACGTTAGCATAGCAGCACTCCACCAAACTCACTGGACCAATCCGTAACTTTCCCCATGTCTGTGTGCCAGCATCCTAGAGTCATAAGTTCTGACACCACATCTACACTGAGTGCTTGGAATCAACCCTCTAACAGCACAGAGAGGGAGATGGATAATATTACAGTGACAGTCACTCTCAACTGTTCATTTCCTTCAGCTGCCAGTACCTCTTCAAAGTCAGGAATGTCTGCTGCTCAGAAATGTAAATTATGATGATATAATAAATACTGACTCAAATGATGCCATTTTTTCATTCTGAAAACATGACATGCAAATAATATTAAAACTTAAGGGTGTATTACTCATTTAATACTAAAGAGACACTTAACCAGAAAGTGAAAATAATGACATCACTTATTCAAGTGAACGCAAAAGCAGATATTTTAAAGAATGATGTTAACTGATGTGATGTTCCTATTGACATTTATGACTTCTGATGACAGACTTGGGTATATTTACAAATTTCTGCATAGTTGGGACCAGGGGCGGACTGGAACAAAAATTCAGCCCTGGCATATTAGCCACACCAGCCCACATTACCACA
Source organism: Enteromius viviparus (assembly GCA_032353835.1). Lineage (NCBI taxonomy): Eukaryota > Metazoa > Chordata > Actinopteri > Cypriniformes > Cyprinidae > Enteromius > Enteromius viviparus. The sequence continues at coordinate 2,353,966 of JAUCNO010001476.1, forward strand.
CCGACACAGCCCCACCCACGGACACGCACTTTCACTACTTATATTGGCTTATAGATGGTGAAATAATATAAGCAGTACCATATGTAATAGATATTTAAACATTTAATGTATGTATGTAAAACCTGAGTTTCATCATAATTTGGATCACTGCTTATGCTAGGCTTTGCCTCATTCTTGTTTCAAATAAATACGTGCTTATGAAACCATTATAGGTGACCTAATAAATAAATATTAATAGTTATGACCTAACATACATTTAAGTTAAAATGTAACTATGTAGACATAATTACAATTATTGTCATGTGTTCACCTCTACTTTAGAGTTAATTACAAACCCAAAGTACAGTGTGTATCTGTTTTGTTTTTCCTACCTCTACCACACTCCTCCCTGTCTCTGCTAGGCCTACAGTAGCATCCTTTTTCACAGCACTGGTATTGGCAGAGCAGTCTCTGGCTGCACTGATTCCAGCAAAATCCTAGTTAATAAACACAGTATAGGATCTAAAGATTGCAGAAAAATGTTTTCTAACTGACTGCTCTCAACATTGGAATACACATTAATACAATTAAGTAATAACAGTAGCACAAAAAGGAATAGTAAAAAAAAAGCAGCAATATTTGTTTGTGTGTACAAGCAGATTTGTACATTTTTTTAATCCTTCATGATATATAGTTATTTGTGAATTAAAGTATGCTGAAGTGTTGCTAGTGCTTCATCTTCATTTGTGTGT
>JAUCNO010001476.1:2432085-2446499 GCA_032353835.1 Enteromius viviparus
TCTCCTGATAATATCTCCCAAGGGTAACATGTAAAGCGTAAAAAGTAACGGCCCTAGTACTGAGCCTTGAGGTACTCATTACTGCACTTGTGATCGATATGATATGTCCCCATTGTACATATGTACATCATAACATATTCTGAAGTAACATACTCTGAAGTGCACTAAAACAAATATTATTTTTGGTTTTTTTCACAAACTGATGGATGAGCTGAAATTAACTTCTGCGGCACATAACGCTTCACTTGTATTAAACCCAGAACAGTCTTTTAACTTTGATTCAGGCAGAGAGATGTAATGTGTAGCTATACGTAAACTGAATTTACCTTATCTGTGTTAAACATATGTGCATCTGTATCAAGTCTATACCGTCTTCAGAGGGAGAAGAGAGTGACAGGCTAACAGATGGAAAGAAAGTATATGCATCACATCCTCACATTGATACATACCTTATTTATGAAAGTCTTTTACACTGTGTCTAAACTCGAACGTTCCTGTTATAGTCACACTTTTGCAGTGAAGACAGTTTTGTTGATTTTAACCAAAGTGTTCTAGTCTGGACAAGTTATTTGCTCGCAATGCAGAAGAGATGTTACTCTGTGCACATCGAGCTGTTCAGACGTGACGTCAGTTTGTAGGCCGACACAGAAGGCTTGTTCACCATGCGTTCCCTCAGGAACTTCTAATGGGTTTTTAGAGTAGTGGTTTTGGATTTGTGAATAAAATAAAGTTTGTGGTTAACATGACTTTAAAAGACTTTCCCGTTTCATTCCAGAACATCAATTACACACAGACCTCAACATGTGGTTCTCGAAATCACTGTGTGCTTTAAAGCAGAAGTTTTCTTTATAGTTTTATTTTTTTGTGACACATACAGTATCTCTATATATATATAGATATATAGATATACACACACTTTATTTATAGTATGTGTACTTGTACTGTATATACAGTTAGGAACATAAATATTTGGACAGAGACAACTTTTTTATCATTTTGGTTCTGTACATTACAATGAATTTTAAGTGAAGCAACTCAGATGCAGTTAAAGTGCAGTCTTTCAGCTTTAATTCAGTGGGTTGAACAAAGAGATTGCATAAAAACTAAAGAACTAAAGCATTTTTAACACAATCCGTTCATTTCATTGGCTTGAAAGTAATTGGACAAATTAAATAACTGAAAATGAAATGTTCCTTTCTAATACTTGGTTGAAAACCCTTTGCTGTCAGTGACAGCCTGAAGTCTCGAACTCATGGACATCATCAGATGCTGGATTTCCTTCTTTTAATGCTGTACCAGGTCTTTACTGCAGCGACTTTCAGTGGGCCTTTCTGTCCAAGTTTAATCCATGCTCAATTGGGTTAAGGTCAGGTGACTGACTTGGCCATTCAAGAATACTCCACTTCTTTGCTTTAATAAACTCCTGGGTTGCTTTGGCTGTATGATGTGGGTCATTGTCCATCTGTATTATGAAACAGTGCCCAATCAATCTGACTGCATTTAGCTGGATCTGAGCAGACAGTACGTCTGAACACCTCAAATTTTTTTCGGCTGCTTTTGTCCTGTGTCACATCATCAATAACCACTAGTGCCCCAGTGCCACTGGCAGCCTCCGCAGTGTTTTTCAGATGATGTGGTATGCTTTGGATCATGAGTTGTTCCACACCTTCTCCATACTTTTTTCTTTCCATCATTCTGCTAGAGGTTGATCTTGGTTTCATCTGTCCAAAGAATGTTTTTCCAAAACTGTGCTGGCTTTTTTCAAGTCCAATCTAGCCTTTTTATTCTTGAGGCTTATGAGTGGCTTGCACCTTGCAGTGTACCCTCTGTATTTATTTTCATGCAGTCTTCTCTTTATGGTAGATTTGGATATTAATATACTTAAGCTGAATTTGATATAATAAGGCTTTACTGAATTGTTAACTTACAATAATTAAAAAAAGGTTTCCTTTAATTGCACCAGAATGTTTTTTTTTTAGTTAGTGTGATCAGGCTTTAAAAAGTATGTTGTTGCTTATTGCACTCAAACATATATGGGTATTAGTGATCCTTTCATATTTATATCCAGTGTTTATATCTAAGCAGATTTTATTTACTAATATAGACAATTCCCTCAATTCATTCTGTATGAGCCAATGGAGGATTAAGCCATAATATCATCTTCATATTATTTTCTCAGAAAGCTTGATCGGATAGATGAGAAAACACTTGGCACATGCACAAACGAGTTATGGAGCTCATGTACAGAGAAAGAGCTGCAGCACAATGAAAGGTCACTAAGAGCTTTTCTACTCCATATGTTCTGACAAAAAATATAAACAGAGATTTAACTATCATGGAAAACCTGGATATAGATAGAAATCCTGGAAGGCAGTGAGATTTTTTTTTTTTAAGAACTTAACCAAAAGCCACAATAATTAGATCAAAATACAATAAATACAGTAATATTTTAAATATGTTCAAATTTTCAAAATAACTGATTTTGTTTTAATTATTGCTCCACTTTTCACTGTCCCTTCAGAAATCTGTCTAATATGCAAATTATTTTTGGACTTGCTCTTTAGTTCGCAGATAATTAAAGAATGATCACCTTATTATTTTTTTTATTATTATTTTTTTTGTGTGTGTTAATCTAAAAGTGACATTTTTCCATTTTTAAGTTACTGATGTCATTGTATAAAGGTTCTATCTCTGGTTACTCATAATTAATTTATTCCACGAGTGAACATATTCAATAATAGGAGGATTACTGAGATAAACAGAGTAGCATTAGTCTGGTCATGTGATCTCAACATGATGGTTTCCACATTGCGCCCTGCTCAAATCCAACAGCTTTTTATCAGGCTACCGATATGACTGTAGTCTGCGCACCACGTTCAAAAGCGCTATTAATTTATTCATGAATAAAACGTTGTAATAAGGGAAAAATGACTTAAGCCTATGCACTATATAAACATCTGACAGATTTTGGATTTGCTGGGGATCAAGGCTGTCAGTAAAGCGCGTGGGTTAATACGAAGCGCGAACCCGCTGAAGTCTCGCAGCTCCAGGTGTTTCTTTGATTCATGTTCGACGTATCAAATGCGCTGTTTGTTTTTGCAGGCATAATTCAGATTGTATTGCTGGTCTGCGGAGCGTGAAATGCAGGAGCGCCACCTAATGGCAGGCGGAGGTAGAGCGCACTGTCACCTCTTTATTGTGTGGACGTCTCACTGGTGTGTGTGTGTGTGTGTGTGTGTGTGTGTGTGTGGGCTCGGCTATATGAATCACTCTCTCAGCCGGTGAGGGGGTGGTGTGTGTACTGACAGAGAAAGCAGATGTTCGCTGCTTTTGGAAGACACACAAAGTACTCAGATAGATAGATAGAGAGAGAGAGAGAGGGAGACGAATCAATGAAGATGTTATAAAAACAGTAGAACCTTTTTATGATGGATTTCCGTTAAGCCGCAGGTGAAAATGAGAAAGTACACCACGGATATACAGTCTCTTTACATCTGCACAGACTCATCACAACCCTGAATAGAAGAAAAGAAAAACAGAAACAAAGCAAGAGGGGAAAAGACAAAGATATAGGACAGTCAGTGCAATTTTCATGACCTCATTTAAGGTAAAACAGGACAAAGACATAAAATAATACTGAGTTATTACCTCTTGCACCACTATATACACAATATACAGCTCAATTATAAAACAGAAACTTCTTGTCCTGGATATGGTTTTTCATTTTTGCTCATGGGAATTTATACAGCATTTAAGTAAAGTGAGAATGAACTATATATATGCTGAGTGCACATAAAACCCCCTAAATTAGTCTTAATTATCAGTGGGAAACTTGCTATTTTCTTAAAAGGCTTGAAACAGAAGTTGCAATCATTTTTTATTTCTTTTTGTGATGTATATCTGACTGAAATGGCTTCTTGAATGAGAAAAAAAAAATGCTGGACAAGAATTGATTTTGTGGATCGTTGATGATTGCTAATTGGTGGTAGAGGGCAGAGGTTATATATTAATGTATCAGATAAATATATAAATATGTAAAAGGTCTACTAGTAATAATGATCGTATAAATAATTTATAATAAACACTACAATAATCAATAAACCGCTACAATCAGTTGGGAGCATGTTGACTGCAATTTAGTTTGTACACATTTTGTGTGTCGGCAATGAAAATCAGTGACAGCTCAAATACTAATCATTTATGTTGACAAAGAGGTATGCAATGCTAAAATATAAAAACACATGCTTTGCTCTTCATAATGTTGTATTAAGACTAAAAAAGCTTACTGTATGACAAGAATAAGGAACAGGGTGAATTATTCAGTGAAACGCATCACATATAACAGTTCTGCTATTGTTAACCAAAACTAATACTATTCAAATTCATGGTAACACTTTACAATAAGGTTCTATTAGTTAGTGTTAATTGATGTAACAAAGCTTGCATCTTGTGCATTTTAGTCCTGACTGTATACTGTACATATTATTTACTAGGAACATATTGATTTATTTACAGACATCTTATTGGCACAGATCCAATTTGCTTACAATTTAAGATGGTGTTTAATAATGACAAATTGATTCCGTTTCCGACACCATTACTGTGTTTAATAATGGAGTCTGTTGTCAGACCATTCATTTATTTTTGATTCCGAGCGTCTATCCTTTCTAATTACCTCTAATTGACTGGTGATCAGCAAGAGAAAATCCACACTGCCTTTTACGTTCCAGGGCTTCCATGAAAAGCAATGCGGTGCACCCACGTTATACAGACTCACACAGGCGCATGTGCCCTTCCTCATGCTTTCTTGTTATCCTTCTTCATCAGGGAGCTGGATCCATCACATTCAAGATAAAAGAGGGCACCTATCAAATTATGGAGACGAATGCCCTGTTTGCAATGCATTATACATGCAGAAAGAAAAGGAGACTGCATGTGAGAAATAGAAAAACAGGAAAGACATACTGTCCTTTATGAAAACACACGCCTTTGTTTCAGTATTCCAGGAATCCCTCTATGAACCTGCTGGTGAAATCAAATTAGGAAAAACTGCAAGGCCCCTGTCAAAGCACAACAAAAGGTAATTAATTCCGCAGTTAAAGCTCAAATGCAGTTTCAAACTCTTCTGTCAACGCTACGCCCGCAGCCCAGGATAATTGTTGCCAAATCAGCCACTATCTTTACTCGCATCTGCCAGTCAGTGTCTCAAAAAGTAACTAACTAAAAGTAGGTTAAGAAGCTAATGAAATCACTTAAGGAATGACTTTTTAAACACTTCTTGCATCTGCCATTGGTCGATTCAACAGACAGCCCCGCCCCCATAGTAACACTATACACATATTATGTGGAAAAAGCCCTCAAAATATTTTGAGGGTCCTTTAAACACATTGAGCTGTTGCACCTACTAAACATATCTACTAACTCTCATTAGTGTTCCTATGGTAGGGTTAAGATTAGAATAAGATAACGTGCTTACAAAGTTACTTAGGGGACCATCCAACCTGATCTCACGGCAATTCGTACATATTTTACGAGGTGGCTAATTCGTACAAATTTGTACGACCTCACTCGTACAAATTCATTCGATTTATTCTAAGTCGTACGTATTTTACGAGATGGCAATTCGTATAAATTTGTACAAATGACCTAAACACAACCCCGCCCCTAAACCTACCCATCACGTGATCGTACGAAATCGTACGAGTGAGGTCGTACGAATTAGTACAAATTGGCACAAATTTGGCACCTCATACGAATATGTACGAATTGCTTGTGAGACTGTGTTGGACCATCACAAAAAAAAGAGTTATCAGATATTTATCAGACAGTGTACTAATATTAGTTAGTTGACTTGTGCAAAGTTACTTGTTGCCAACAGACTTTCAAAAGGGTCAATCAAAATATGCCCAAACTCACGGTTCTCATAAAAGAGTAGGCAAAAAGTACCCAGATAACCTTTTACATGATAAAGACAACATGGCAAATGTAGTAAATTCAGATTATAGTCATACTACATGTATATAGAACATACATTTTACAATGTATGGCAAAGGAATACTATGTCTGAAGTCATAAGAAGTCAAATTAATCGGAAATTGCATACTTTGTCCATGAATAACCTACTACAGTATTGCTGGATTATGAAACTGATAAACTGCACTATCCCACGAGGCTATTGAAGAGGAAGTGGTGCAACTGACAGAGGAAGGTGACAAACAGAATTACTCCCTCGCAGTTATGTATCAATAATTGATTGATGTTTGATGCCGTGAAGGATAGTGTGTGCCATCACTTTTAGTTTTTTTTAAGATTGGCTTAAATATGTGATGTGAAGTTAAAATTCAATAATAGATGAACTGTAAAGACCAACTGATATTCGGTAAGACGAAAACGTCTTTTTCAATCATCGTTAACTCGACATCGAAGTTAAATTTAATCTCGCACGGCAAAATCAACAAGTCTCTCCCCTACACATCTCTCGCCATGATGGTAAAAGTAACACTTTTATATAACAGGGCTGCAAATGAACCAAACCCACCCAAACTAACTTGAACACACATACACACCACTAAACATAAACATATTACCTAAACACACATAAAATCACTAATACAAAACCCAACTGTCTTGCTTAAATGACTCTAAAGAAATACCCATAATGCACTTGGCTGCCAGCACTGACTGCAGAATCATTACAGTATTCTAAATTGATTCTTACTTATTGAAATTACACGACTATTCATTATGTTTCATGTTTTATACAATACATATGTATTAATGTTGTATTGTTGTTTATAAAGGATTAATTATTAATAAAAAAACACCCCCACACACAAATACACTACTCCTAAAGCCATGATAAGCAGTATGTGTTGAAAAGGACCAATCACAAGAGCGATCTGACATTTTATCCCCGCCTCCAAAGTCTCAAAAGTGTACTTGTCGAGCTAGCAGGGGTTGAGCAGCTGAGAGAACAGAGAGTGTGCGCGAGCCCAGCTTATGTGACAAATGACAACAATGGCAACACAACAAATGCATTAGGCAGTCTGGCCTAGGCAGTCTGGTCATGGTCAGTGTCAAGTCAGTACTGCATGCATTGTAAGTAGCACAGTCACTTTTGAACCAAATCATGTACCACATGAGCTTAAGTTGAAATCATTGCGAATTCTGCTTGTGGAAATCTTTCTGCCTCACACTAAATTCCTAATTGTGTATTGAAATGTGGGGATTTTGTTTAACGGCTTAACAACATGTAGTCCGAGTGTGATCTCATTTCTATATGCTGAGACATTCTTGAAATATATTTTACAACATTGTTAACAAACAATCAATATTGCCATATCTATGATAGCAGCATGGAACATCTGCACAAAGCACTGATTCAAACCAACATGGGGTCTTTGAATACGACCAGTAACACACGTCTCCAGCTTTCAAAATTTGAATACACAGATTATGAGTGAAGAAATATAGCCTCAGATAGGGTGTGTGTACAAAAACCAAACAATTGTATCTTTCTTTATACTGTGTGCATCTGTACTGTGTAATCTACATATAAAGTGAGTCCCATATTTATTGCTTCATTTTTGTTTCTGTGAAAAAAAACGAACATGATTTTGCTCATTCTGAATTCACGAGCTGGTGTTTTATTTTTATTGTGTTTGAGTTCATAAATTACAGTGTACCGGACTGTGTTTAAAGGCCAAAAGTGTATTTTCCATTATTCCATGAATTATGCATTGAAATAAAAGGTTTTGATTGCATGCAACTGATTATATATAATGTTACATAACAATATGCACTGATGCTGCGGGCTAGGTATGGGAAGCTTAAAATAAGCCTTATTTTTTAGAGCGTGAGGTAACATCAGTGGTCTTTTGACCCGTGATTTGACACTGTCAGCGAGGGAATTAACCTCATGATTCCGCTTGAAAAATGAAAAATATCACTTAAGGCTGTGATTCAAGCTTTTTTAGAGAGATAAAAGGAAGATGCCAACATGCAACGATTATAGCATGTTATATTCCTTCAGAGATAATATATAACGCCGAAAAGGTTTATCAAAATATGATGATAACATAACCGCCTGTCCCAAAACATCTATCTCATCTTATCTGTGCTGACACCACATCTTTGTGTTGTCAGCAGTTTTGTGTGAACTGCAAAACTGGTCACAGTTGCTGCCGGACCAGAATTAACCCTTGTGAAATAGGGTTGGCCATCACTTTAGTATACTTGCAAAAAGATACTTATTGTGGAAATAATACACAGAAGTGTTAACGTTTTCAGAAACATTACGTGTTGTTTATAATTAAGTAAAAATGTATTACAGTTTCTATGTATATACAATGCAATCAGTAGAACTCCAGAAAAACTGTAATATTGTGAAATATTATTTACATTTAAAATAACTGTTTTCTGTGTGAATATATTTTAAAATGTAATTAATTGCTGTGATACAAAGCATTACTCCAGTCTTCAGTGTCACATGATCCTTTCACAAATCATTCTAATTTGCTGATTATTTATTATCAGTGTTGGAAACAGTTGAAGCATTTAAGCAAAATAGAAGCATTTATTTAAAATGGATAATAATGTTCTGAACTACTGTTACAGTAGTTTACTGTTTCAATGCTGTTTAAAAGTTTGGGATCAGTACATTTTTATTCTTTCTTCTTTGAAAGAAATTAATAATTTTATTAACCAAGGATCTATAAAATGAACAAAAAAGTCAAAGCATAGATTTACATTTTAGAAATGTTTTATATTTGGTAAAAAATTATGTAGTTTTTTACTTGTTCTTCATCAGAGAATCCTGAGAAAGCAAAAAAAAAAAAAAAAAAAATCACAGGTTCAAAAAATATATTTGGTTTCCAAAATTGAAAACTGTGGTAATAAATCAGCAGATTAGAATGATTTTAGAAAGGATCATGTGACACTGAAGACTGGAGTAATGATGCTTTGTATCACAGAAATAAATTACAATTTCACACAGAAAACAGTTATTTTAAATCTAATAAATGAGCAGAAGAAACATCTTTAAAAAACTTTTTAAATATCTTACTGACCCCAAATGTTTGAACGGTAGTGTATGTTACGTTTGAAATGCATATGCTTAGAAAATATTAGAGTACACTGAAAAGTATTAATGGTAGACTAAAATATAAAATTTATATTTATACTTGTATATCGTGCATTTGAATACACATTTTTAATGATGTTAAATAACACACTACAGTTAAAATGATAATAAATGACTTTATATGTGCTTATTGCTTGCCAACTCATCAATGTGTACTGTAAAAAACACAGAAGGCTTTAAAGTAAAACATTGATTATAACAATATTACAAAGTACACATGTTGTTCTGAAACATTGTAATGAAAAGTGGACTTGTACTTGTACACCACTTTTATGCCAAGAATCATTTGAAATACAAATGAATGCTGTGGCAATAATGTCTTTCATACAATCGCTCAATATAAGGCTGTTCGCAGAAATGATTTATTTATTAATGTCATTAATAAAGCTTTTAATGAAGTAATCATTTGTTTTATGTTATATTCATGTTATTCAAAGAAATGTTTGCAGAAACAGCAGAACGGCGCCTTTATTCTCATTACAGGAAAATATAATGAAGCGATTCAGTATTTAAACTCTATTTCAGTATTTTAAAAAAGTCTTGGGGCAGCGTTGAAAAGAAAGCCACGGGATCTCCAATGTGTGTGTGTCAGTAAGCAGCGCATTAATAAAAAAAGCTATATTAATATTGAATGGTAATGTAACCAGCAGGTGTGTGTAATTTAAGAGCAAGACTTCATGTGACGTCCTACTAGTGGTGTCCCAATTGGTAGGGGAATATTTTTTAAAATAAAATCATATTTAACTTGAATCCACAAGGAAAATTGTACTTTTGAGTGGAGAGAAATTATGTTTGCTGAAAGCACAGACCAACTTTGATAACTTTTTTCCCCCACCAGTTCCATTCATATTAATTTTGCATACTAAATAGCATGGATAATATGTAAATTAGGATTCAGCCATAGCCTCAACAGAACACTGGGATGTGGGGTGCATTATGGTCTGTCCTGTTATTTCTCAAAGCAAAAGGCCCAAAGGGTCGTTAATTCATCGTGGATTTAAAAGGGGATATAAATGGATGAGGAATTGTGCCATTTACTTAAGAGCAATTGTCTAGAAATCATTAACTTTGGCTCAATTAATTAAAGCTTTTTATTCATCTTCCCCAAACACTCCACAGAGGGAAAGAAAATATTAACAGAGCGAGAGAAATCGTTAGTTAAGCATAAAAGGCTTCATCACACAGATAATAAAATAGATTTAATTCTCGCTCAGTATATGCTAAACACCAGAATCATGACGCTAAAAAACCCAATGCAAAATCATCTCATCAGAACTTCTAAAGTTCATTGAGCTCGAGCACAAGAGAGATATCAAGAGCAGTGAGGGTGCTAAAATAAAGTTCAGTTCTTTCCATAAAACAATATTTTTTTTATATTATTGTCAATGAAAATCCACAGTGCAAATTACAAGATTAGGCTTGAGCGCAAACACAGCACTCGCTTGGAATATATCACATCTGAAATATAATAAAATATATAATCTGTTTACAGGTTTATAGGGATGTGGACATCTTGACAACGGGTTGTTGCCGGCACTCCGACTTACCCACAATTCCTCACACAGAGCATAAAATGTCATAAAATATAATTCTTCAACTCCAGGTGTTGTTATCCTTGAATTCAAGCCATCATTATCAGAAAGTGATACTGATGCGTTTGCTTATTACTGTTTAAATCATGCTTATATTTTTATTATTGGTGTTCCACTCGAGGAGTAAGGTGGGGTATAAAACAACAGTGCACACTCAGACGTCTGACATTTTAGGGAGCCTTTTCAGAGTCATAAAGGTGCCGGAGAGATAGATGAGAGAGGAGAAAGAGTGCAAAGTGAATTAGAGAAAGAATATGGAAAGGGAAGAGTATACCTCTCTTTCTTCTTATTACTACAGTTATTGCTACTGGAATAAAAGCTGTTGTTACTTGGTATTACTTGGTTTTGCCAGTTTTGATCCTGTGATAGTATTTTGGTGTTCAAGTCATTTTTTTGTTAGAAACTTTACTATTTTTACATTGTGAATTGTCAACAGGTAAACACATTTCACCCAAACTGTTGTTAGTATTATATAATTATAATGAATAAATTAAATTAAATAATTTTTTTTTTTTTTTTGCATGCTCTCCATAGTTTTCTTGAGTGTAATATAAAAACTGTTAATGTGCAATACCTATATCTACTATAAAATAAGAATTGTTGTAAAAATATGCTTGTAAAATGCAAAAACAACCGAAAATGTGTCTTAATAGTAAATAAAAATTGTGCATAACAACATAATATAGTGACATATGTTGACATTATGAGTGACACTGTGAGATTCACCCATTAATATTCCATAAATATGTTTGACCAGCTTTGTTTAACTTGTGCAAAATGTGCAATATTTTCTATTATATACAGTATTTTGTATTATTTAGGTCAAGTATATTTTGATGAGATTCATCCATTAAGACTAGATGAATATGTTTGACCAGCTGTAGGGGCTTTGTTCTTAAGTTGACAAAATTAAACATTCAAATTAGGAGGCAAAATGTGCTTATTTGTCATGAAAATAATACTCTAAAACAGACTTTTACTTCATCAAAATATACATTTTTGTTTTTTAGATTTTATGATTTTCAGTTTAAATATAATTTGCATTTTGTGAGCTTCACCAACCGTATTTGATTTAAAGGATCCCCTGTGCATTATCATGAACAGCCCAGGTGAAGTTGAAAAAAAAAGATTTACGAATGGATGGATTGAACAGACAAAAAAACAAGCGTAAGGAGTCTCTGGTGAGAAGCCCAGTGTGTTTTATACAGCAGGTGTGTAGAAGACCTCTCCACTGGTCAGTCGGCGCATCAGCTCTTTCCATAGAAGGTCTCTCTCCATCTGCACTCCTTTCATAATACCGCGGTTCTCTTGTGCCCGACGGGACAAATAAGGAATCACCTCATTCACCGGTCCATAAGGAACATACTTGTACACAGGGAATCCTGCCTGAGCTAGAGATATGAGCAGACAAGAAAGAATACCGATTTTAAAGTGTTTTACTGTATTTCTGTGGTTATCAATTTGACTGACATGCATTTTATAACTGTACTTTTAGTAACACTGTTCATCTTGCACTATTGTATAAAACCTCACAAAACTACTTGTTAATACTTTATGCTATATATAATAGCGCAAAATAAGATAGTGTTATAAATATATAACTTAAATATTACAACATATAAAAACTATAAATAAAACGCTATACATTTTTGTGTATTTTCATAAAAGTACACACATGTGCTTTTTTCCCTCTATTTATTAAAATACTTTTAATGTGTATAGCATACGCAATTTTAATGTATAAAAATAATTCATAACTTAAATTAAAACATATTAGAGAATTTAAATAAATAGTTGAATTACGAATATATATATATATATAAATAAACACACCGTAAAAAACAGAACAGTAAAATTTACGGTAAAAAAACGGTAGCTGTGGTTGCCAGAATAAAACCGTGAAAAACACGGTAACAATATATTTTTTTGCGGTTTTACACTAAATGTACAGTTAAATACCATAATTTCTAATAATAAACCGTAATAACTGATATAATGTAAATATACCAACCTATTAAAATAGTGAAATCTATATTGTACCTTTGATATACACTGAAACCTACCAAATGCAGGTGGTGATGAGAAAGTCATATGATGAACCACAACTCATCATAAGAAGCTTTTAAATAGTAGCATATATAAAAGTAGCTCAGTGTCATTCACACAAACATTAAACACCATCGTGGAAAGAATTATTAAACTCAAATGTGCAATAAATATTCATTTAACAACATTACATGTAACTTAACCTAATAAACATAACTGATACGAAAAAAACTAAGAAAAAAATTAAGAAAAATCATTAAATTTAAACAAAATTTAAAATGCAATGCAGGGAATTCTTGGAATGTCATTTTACTGTGTTTGCCTGTAAATTTAACAGGAATTTACCATTAACCATTTAACAGGTTTTTACCGTAGCATTTTCATTTTTTACAGTTAAAACCACAACCATTTTTTACAGTGTACTGTATATATATATATATATATATATATATATATATATATATATTTATTTATTAGGGGTGTGACATCCAGGGCGCCGTTTCATCCTGCGGACAATCCGCGTGAGGGGAGACGACAGGGAAGAGATCCACTATTTAATTTCATGGTGTATGTGTCACCAAAGACTTAGTAATATTAAGTAGTTAATATTAAGAAAAATGACAATAATCTCTCTGCTATACTATAAGTACTCAGCAATACTAAACTAAGAGAAAATGACATCTAAATGGCTTTATAAATAATAAAACTTGTAATAAAATGTGATTTTTCTAACGCAATCCCACCAGAAGCGATTTTATAAACACTGCTAGCATGTGTGTGTTTGTGTGTTCACCTAACGGAAAGCTGATTTGGTCGCACATTCCCAGGAGCTGGCCGAAGTACACCTTCTTATCTGTGGGTGCCAGACCCATTTCATTCATCCTGTTAGAGCATAAACACACAGAGTGCCGTCACAGAAAGTGAAAAATGAGAGAGAGACCCCTTTGGCAAGGTCATTTAATACCGGATACATTCTGGTGATTGCTCACTCAAAGTTTTACACCCTCTTATCGGTTACAGCCATTACACGCACGAAGAAGACACATTCTGAGACACTTAAGGTGATATTAAGTGTGAATGATGTAAAAGGAGGGTAACTAGTGTGGACCTCCATATGAATCAGGCCCTGCTGACACTCTCTGACATTGTGACAGAGAATGTTAATGACAACGGTCACTGGCACACCTTTGTCAAACCAGGCTACACCCCTAAGGAGTGATTACAAAAAATTAATGATCGCACATTACATTATTAATTTACGCAAATTAATTTACTCCCAAAGGGGTCCAAATGTTCCTGGTGATGCAGGAAAGGACCTGATATCAAAGAATTACACTCTAACGGTGGATTCACACGGGGCGTCAGCGTCAACGCTTCCCATTGACTTTGAATGGGTGGCATCAAGCGTTGCCGAAAGGAATTGTGGATCCGTCGGCGTCCCTTCACTGGCGTTACTCGCAGCAGAAGTTGAGAATTTTTCAACTTCTGCCGCGAGCAACACCAGTGAAGCACCTCTGACGGAAGCGTCAGCCAATCATGATCGCTCTATGCAAATAAAGTAGCCAGGCGGGAGCCAATCACGTTCATCCTGTTCAAGAGCAGCAAACTGTCTAATTTCATTGGCTGACGCTGCT
>JAUCNO010001476.1:2454007-2475751 GCA_032353835.1 Enteromius viviparus
TAAATGATTAGTTCATCATTAACTAATCACTTATAAATGCCTTACAACTGAACGTTATTATAAAGTGTTACCAAAGTTCTTTCTTTACATAATACATTTGTGTATACTGTGTATATTTATTATGTATATAAATACAAACACTTGCATGTATATATTTAATAAAAAATATTTTACGGTTATATATTAAATATATTAGTATATATTTAATATAAATATAAGAAAATAAATATTATAAATGCATGTGCATGTAAATACTTTCATATATATATATGGACGTGATTAATTGTTTGACAGCACAATTTTTTTGGTTTTCGGTACACTGTTTATGTTCAAATCAAAGCGTAACCAATGAAAACTATGTATGTGTAAATACATTGCATACAATAAAGTCATTATTTTTGTTTTCCCTGCGCACAAATAGTATTTTTGCAGCTTCGTAAAAGTACGGTTGAACTACGTATGTCACATGGATTATTTTAACGATGTCCTTGCCGTGTTTCTGGACCATTATTGTATATAAAGGATTTTTGCTGTCTATGAAGTATTGTAATTCATCAAAAATATCTTAATTTGTGTTCCAAAGCGTTTGGAGTGACATAAGGGTGAGTAATTGTAATTTTTGGGTGGACTATCACTTTAAGTTGCACTTTTAAGTTATACAAAAATAAATATATAAATAAATAAAAAATAGACTACTTTCTGTACTTGTGATGGAAGACATTTCTTTATAATCGAATTACCTGGTAAAAGCTCAAAACTGTGAAGGGGCATTTGCAGTGTTTATAGAACCAATTAGACCATGAGAAATCGATAACCCTCTTAATTTATGCTGTGGTTAAGGTTTCCATTTCCTGCTGTCTGCCTACCTGCAGGTTCGGGACAACCAGTAGATCAGATATCTTCGTTCTCTCGTCGATGAGGCGGTTCCAGTCCAGCATGTCCACCATGCTTTGGGGAAGAAAATAAAACACAGCATTCACGTTTCAGCTGCTCGACACAAATGATGTTTCTTGAACATCAAAGGATTTGCATGCATCATTACGGAAGTGGTCGATTCTGCTGCGCAAAGTGCTCTTATATGAGTTTAGCTTCTCAGTTTCGTTTACTCGAGGGGGGTCAAGCAGAGAAATGGAGCACCCGTGGAATAGTCCTTGAGTAGCTCTCCTCAGTTCATCAGATAACTTCATTGTCTGCCATTGATTGGGAAGATTTACAAGTCTGAGTGTCAGAACAGCTACGGGAAACTGGTGTTTCTCACCCTGATGAGTGCAGTTGTCCATCAGAGAAACAGCTCTGAATGTTGCCTTGAGCTCCCAGTCTAGCTAGACATGTCTGCAAAGAAAACACACACATTTCCATTCATCAGACCAAGCGCTCCAAAAAACGATTAAAGGATTAAAGTGAGAGTTTACTCCAAAGTGATACATTCTGAGGAATCAAGGGTCAATTCATGTAGTATTGTTCACCCAAAAATGGGAATGTGCTAATTTCGGCTGGATCTGTGTATATTTCTCTTTTGAGAAGTAAAAGGAGAAAGTAATAATATAGGCAGAAGTCCAAGCAATGGTTTAAAATCATAAAAGTTTGAATAATGGATGTTTGTCATAAACATGCAGCTTTACAAGACAATGATGGACTGGAGTGGTGTGGAATACTTTGGATTATTGTGATGTTTTTAATCAGCCGTTTGGATTCTGACAGCATACATTTACTGCTGAGTAAGTGACGTGATGCTACATATCTCCAAATCTGTTCCATTTACATCTTAGATGTCTTGAGGACGAGTACATTTTCAGCAGATTTGGATTTTTGGGTGAACTATTCCTTTAAGCTTAGGTTTCTCTACTGGAAATAATCACGTATAAATGTCTGCTAAAAACTACTTAATTATTTATTGTCATGTTAATTAGATTTTGCCATTAAAATGAATGCAGCTTATACTGTACAGTCGCTGCAATATCGCCTCCAGTTGCTTGCTGTAGATCAGATTTGTTACAGTCGCCTTACAGTCTATTGCAGTATTAAACACACTTTAGTGTTGGTTGATCTGTGCGTTTGGCCGCAGTTTGAACCCAATTCGTACCTGCAATTGCTCTAGATCCAGTTTCTGCTCCAGCACCTCCACGCCGTCTTTCCCCTGCTTGGCAGCCAGAAAACTGAAAAAGCGTCTCCATTTCACCAGCACCTCGGAGAACTGGAGCTACAGACGCCCGAGGGAAGGATGAGGAGCCTGTTTAGTTCACCAAGGTGACGGATTTTAACCCGTGTTTTCTGATGAATGAACCCTGCCTGAACCTCAGTCTTACCAGGAATTGTGGTCGCCCCAAGGCAGTCATCTTAATAGCCGAGAAACCGTCTTCAGAACTTCCACCTGAGCAGGCAGGTGATTTTCTTTTAGAGTTATTTTAGAGGTAACGGCATCAATGGAAGTGAAACTGCCTTTTTTAGGAGCAATTTTCCAGGAACGCTGAATGAATTCTATGCAGTTATACTTAGTGTTGCCGGTGCATTACAATGGGTGTTTCTCCAATAGTGCTGGCATAATGGAAAACCTGTGCTGCATGCACATTCACAAATATAAAAGCTTTCAAAAGTTGGTCAGCTTCCATGCTTTCTTGGCACTCTTACACATATACTAAAAATACATACACAAAATCAGCATGGCACACAACAAAGATTAAAAGGAATAACAGGATAAAATTTTGCACCACTTTCCACGAATAGAGTACATTTTAGTGTGATGTAATTTTTGTACAGGGGGCTTGAGGTCAGAGATCTGAAGTCAGAAAACAATGTTAAAGAAAAAATCAACTTATGCCAGACAATGTTGTTACCTTGAGAGTAGAAACGTTCCTGACCCCTTAAAACTGGTAAATGGCATTATCTCACAAAATGAGGCTTGTGCATTTATATTTCCTTTCAAAACTTTGATCTTGGATAATAGTTTGGCATACACACCTTATACAGTAACTCTTAATTCTGGAAAATAAATTACTGACACTAATGTAGTAACATAATTTAGACCCTGTCTAGATTAATGTGATTGATTCTCCTTTTTTGTCCATTTTCTGCCTAATAACACCAGGCAAAAGAAACTGAAATTTTGACTTTTAACTTTATTTACATTTATTTGAATAATTTTTTAAGTATCTTTGTATTAAAATAACTAAATGTCATTCAAATTTAAATAGTTTAAATAGTAAAAATAAATCTACATTAATATATATATATATAATTATTATTATTATTATTAATATTAATCATATTAATAAATAAAAAATAATATATCTTATTTAAAATAAATAATGCTATTTTTGCCCTAATGCGGAGTTTCTGCTTGTTTAAAAAAAAAAAAAAAAGTTTAAAACCAAGCGGATGAAAGCAGTGCTGAATAATTAGGGGCCTTCGAGTCAAAAAAGTAAAGAAACACCATTTTTTAAATATTCAGACAGACATCTAAAAAATGCAGTAAGTTCATGTAAGATAAAATGAAAAATAAACACATCATATAATATTGAGTTTTTCCCTTTTAATATTATGAAGGTCAAATAATAAAATAAGCCCTGCTTTGTAACCTATTAGTGGAAAGTGCACTGCAAGCTCCTGGCTTTGGTTTTGCTTGTAAACTGACTCCAATTCCAAAGTTAATTACTAATCAGCTTTAATAGATGGTGTGTTACCCGAGGCTTTGATGCATTTCAGGAAAGTCTCCATGTGTTGGTCGCATTTGGCCTCATCGCCATAGAAATAAGTACGAGCGCTCGTCACGCCTTCACGGCGATCACCGAACTTTCGATGGGCTGTGAACTTCTTCTCCCGCTGGTCAGCTCCTGAAAATAATGTCCAAAAGGGAAAATTTGATCTTTTGCTTCAATTTTACAAAATAATTAAACTGTTAAAATGGTGCACATACTCACCAGGGCTTTCTTTTTCTGATGTAGACATGCAAGATCTATCAACAAAGAGAAAGGCATTGGCATTTTTAATAAAACAGGGGACTAATGAAACCAACTACTTGTTCTTTAGGTCTTTTTAGAGACCTTTAGCCAACAAAATGAAGAAACAGCAGTTTCTGTAGAGAGGGATCAATAATAACTGCAGAGGCTGCTATGAAGTCACTTTACTGTGGTGCACTTCTGCTATTTGTTTCCCTTCTATATTTCAGGGTCAGCACTTAGAGTCACACACTGACTCCCGCCTGACGTCTATGCTTATACCCGCATGCATTTAAACTCTCTGCTCCGCTCAGTCCAGGCATTCAAACCAACTCAAAGGTTACACAGCCACACGGGGCAGTGATTTGTTTAGACCGAGCTCCTGTGTTCTCCACATCCTTTGAACGACACCAACGCCTCCGTTCTTCCCCGTCCACTCCCACAGCCGTGGATACACTGCATGGGGCGGTTCAGCGGAGACAATGTTTTGACGTCTGTAATGCTCCAACAGGAAGGAACGTAGAGATGTTGATGGGGTCATTGGCAGACTCAAGCCCTTTCCGACTTAAAGTGCTCAGTTAATGCTTGAGCCTCTGCAGCTAAACCAAAAAAAAATATGCATGCAACATATGAATGATAGTCACCAGTTTTTGACCAAGAACTTACTCCGATCTCTCCGCTATTTGCAAAAGAAATTCTGAAGTGAAAAAAGGACCCCCCCCCCTTTATTACAAAATAAAGTTTGTTTAATAATGTGTGTACTGTGTATATTTTTATGTATATATAAAAACACACACATAAAGCATATTTTGAAAATATTTACATCTATTAACATTTGTATATTCATATAAATTATATAATGTATAAATATACTTAACTTATAAACGTAAAATCTTTTACTTAAATATAAACATGAGTGAGTGTGTGTGTGTTTATATATACATAATAAATATGCACAGTACACACACATATCGTGCAAACAAAAACTTTTATTTTTGATGTGATTAATTAATTAATAGTTAGTTTGATAGCACTAATATGTGTGTGTGTGTGTTTATGTATATATATATATATATATATATACATAAACACACACACACCATAGTGATTAATAAAATATTTATTCATTTATTTTTATTTTGTTTTGATTCATGCACAGGTTTTGTTTAGAACTGTCTTGGACAGATAGCTGAATGTTATATAGCAGACAATTTCTAAAATCAATACACGCAAGTCAATTACTGAGGACCGATGGTTGTTATTATAATAATAGTTGTATGCACCATACCAAGATTTAACAATAACAGCTTTTTCATACGAAATGATACATGAGTATGAGAACTCAATGGAATGATCAGCCTTGGGTTCCTGCATATTAGATGGCATCCTACTCAAATGCCACATCCTCCAGCATTCTCCCTCTATCACACCCTTGATAATGCAGAAAAGCCAAGCTGAGCACTCTATTCTGTATAACAGCATTACAGGATCCATTGGGGTGGATGTTAATGCAATATTGATAGGGGCAGAGGCTCTAAAACACACATCACGAACATAAATTAGCTTTTATTAGCCAGTGACCAGCCAGGGTCCTCTGTGGTTGTAAAGAGCATTTCCAATAAACGCTCCATTTCAGCTCATTTCGACTATGAGGCAAGCGATCGCGGTGATCTAGCGCCCCTCTCAGGCGACGGAAAGAACTGCGCTTTACAGCCAAAGAGTAATCTGAGGAGGGACGCCTATAAAATTGCTCAGACCTCTGACAGCTGCGTTCAGAAATGAGAGCAGTGATGTGGAGGAGAAGTCCATTTATTTGATCGCACTCTGTATCGCTGGCTTTTCCTCATAATCCAAATGGCATATCATCTATATCTCCGTCTCTTTCTCTCTATCTCTCTCTCTCTCAGTACTTAGGCAATACATTTCATTTATATTTCCAGCAGGAGACCCTCAGGGACAGCACTGACTCTCTGTAATTTCCAAAAGGTCAATGACAAGAACAAATGAAGACATTTTTTAATCAAATGTCATAACGTTGACACAGCTGTTGAAATGTAGGTAAGGATAATGGTTAAGGGCCTGGGCTGATAACAGAAAGGTCACGGGTTCAGTTCCAGGTCGGGATGAATGACAAAAAGTTATTCTTCAGAATTATTAAGAACAAACCTCTGAGTAGACATACGCAGACTGCATCTCTAACTAGCCCGGATTGCAATTAGTATACAAGTTGCATGAAATGAAAACCGTCTACTATTTGTCCAATAATGTCTGTCAATGTTTCAGTAATGCTGACAAACAGGAAGCAGATTATATTTGAAAGCATTTTTTTAATCTTATTCGAAAAGTTGAATATGCATCGGGTGCTTGCTAGGGTGTCACAAGGAGTCAAAATCTCTGAGTTTCAGAGTTTCTGCGAACAGGATTATTATAGTTAATCATTGCTAAAACTGAAATGTATTAATTCTTTAATCTATTATGGAAGAGGTGCATTGCACCAGATTTAGCTGTTATGTGTTCAGAAAAATGTATTGTATTTTTTTAAAATGATAAATAAATAAATAGATTAAAAAACAAAATAAAAAAAATAAAAATTCACAAAACACACTTCAATTTATAAATGTCACTAAATAAGAGCAAAAATAGAATGAAATCTAATTGTATATATTTAACATTAATTTAACTTTGTAATAAAAACCCAAACTAAAATATTTTTTGTCTTTTTTTTTTTCTTTTAGGGGGGTCAGACACCCTATAACTACCCCAGATAGAGATGTGTTCAAATCTACTCCTATATATGTGCAAAGGCAATAGGTTTAATGCATAAACAAATAAGTAACCCACTGATATCACAACACATCATAAACTACTATAAACATTTGCTGTTGTGAAAACAGAAAGCAGCTCTCTGTCGTGTACCACGAGACGAGATTCCTAAACAGTGAGCATGTTGATAACCTCAAAATAAGCCAATCAGAAACAATGGGCCTTGACCGAAACAACCAATCGCATATTAGCTCTTTGTTTACATCTGTGACAGCAGATCAAATCTCAGTCTATTTCTGTAAGCTCTCCACATGAGCACAAATCACAGCGTGGCCATTAACCTCTAGGATCTCTACCGAAAAGTAGTTAGTGTGCAAAGCAGGTCTTAAAGCCTAATTCAGGCTGAAAGATTTCAAAATGGTGCTGCCAAAATAGTAGGGTCTGAAAGAGAGAAAGTTTTCTAAGCACTTCAACTAAACTACCTGCCCAGAACAGCAGGTTGATATTAGGAGAGTAAAAGTTCTTAATTAGCTGCTTGAAATTAAGCAAATTAAGCACTATAGCTCTATGGAGCAAAATAATTGTGCTCATTTATATTCTGTTCTTATACTTAGTGTGATCTATATCACTGATTTATTTATTTTGCTTTTAATTGGTCAGCTCTGGCTCATGCATTCTGCAAATAAATGCCTGCAGACTAGTTAAATGTTCAGCTGAATTTAAAATGTACTTATCGATAAAAACTGCATTTTGTTAAAATGCTCTGCACACACAGAGAGACAATATTTATTTTTCCATTTTTTTAAATACATTTTTTCAGAGTGAAATATTTTTACAATTAAAAATAAGTTATTTAATAACTTAACTTCTACTGTTTAAGATAGAAATATTTAGTAAATTATTTATTTTAAAATGTAATTTATTCCTGTGAAGGCAGCAATTTTCAGTCACATGATCCTTCCGAAATTATTTTAAAATGCTATTATGATGCTAAAGAAGCATTTCTTGTTATTTCTTTGATAAATAACAACTTGCATTTGACAAGATTTCTGTCACTTTTAATAAAAAAATGAATCCATTCTTGATAAAATATATCTATAAAGAAGCTTAAACATGGTGGATGTAGGAAGCAGAACTACAAGATAGCACTTACTCCATCTCTTTCCTCTCAGCCTCTTCCTGCGAGAGATCTTCTTCTACACTATAATCCAACACAGCCCCGACTCCATACGCTTGGTTCTTCTGCACTACAGGCCTGATGGACTTATGGTCCTCGCCTGCCACAAACTGACCGTAGAACGTCATCTTCATAAACTGCTCAAACATCTTCTGTCCCAACAACTTTCTACTGAGGTCCATTATCTGTATGAGACAGAGAGAGTGTTGTCAAGGCATGCACGTACAGTATCATCTCATGTCCTTTTAGTTGAGAGCCCTATGTTCTTTTATATAAAACTTAATGTGTACTGATGAATGATTCAACTTTTTCACCTAAACACTATTTTTATTGCATGCATACGTATTGAAGTGTGGCTTACTTTAGGTGCAGTTTGGGGAACTCTCTTCTAATAAGCTGGTGATTTGAATTGGATTTTGATTTGGTGTAGTGTACAAGAAAGACATGCAGAATATGCTGAGCTGGTGGTCTTGAGAATTAAGATTAAGAAACGCTGCTGTAAAGGTCAAAGAGACTTATGTCTGAGGTACATTCTACCCTTGCTAGTAATCTTGGCTCTAGTAACTCTACACAATAACCACATGACTTCACCCTGGCAAGATGCCATTCCTGTCAATCATCTCGGACAATGAGTAATTCTAGACAGGAACAGAGAAGTCTTTCATATACAGTGCCGTACTAAAACAGGATGCCTCTACTTTTTATACTGTATAAAGAAACTATATAAGCATTAAATGCATTACATACCTCTTTATTCTTATCAACCAGGATCTCATAGGAGCATAATTTGAAAACCACCAAGCTTCTAAGCAACTCAAGTGTGTCTTTGCTTTTGTAGGCTTCCTTGGTCTGTTCAAAGTCAATGGAGATCTTGTTACTAAAGGATACATGTTCTCTGCTGTCCACAGACTCGTCTTGTGTGTTTGTTTTGGTTGAATGTAACGCTTGCACACTCAGACGATGGCGCGCGGAGATCACCAAACTCCTGTCAAGAGTCGCGCGCCCAAAGGCAGGGAGAGTTTTGCGGAGAGACATCAGTTCAAGATCTTATACAGACAATTAACACGTATCTCCTGCAGTTTTTGAAAACCACCCCGACCTTGAGTATATTATTTAAAGCTACCTGTGTGTGGGGTCCCGCCCATATTCCAATCTGGGCTGAAGGATTGGCCCAAATACAGTGACGTTTCTGTTTACCAACGTAGTACGCGCGTGTGCTGCCAAAGTAATGTTGTTGCATAAACTTTCCGTGGCATAAACATTGCAACTTTTATAACTCCCGAGATGTACATAAATGTAAAAATTAATTTAGTAAATTTTTCCGGTTATACAATTTGTGGTTTAAATAGATTATGCAAATAAGGCTCTTCTCCTCTTCACCGATTGTTTTGTCGTTGCCCTCTTTTTCCTTCAGTTTTGCTCTTGCAGCTGTGTTTGTGACTTAAAAGTTAGTTGAGCACCGTGCATGTTCCATAAAGTTAACAGAGGGGGGAGCCGTTGCATTGTTAAAGTGATACACTTTAAAAGACTGAAAAAAAAACTACAACTAGGCTAAACAGATAAACTTTTAAAGATTTCCAAAAGTTGTTCATAAACAAAGTAAAATAACATTTTGTTATACTTAAACCGCAAAAGTTTAGGTCCGGGCTAGCCTATACTCTATATTATAATTTACAATAATTATATTAATTAACTATATTAAGTCCATATTCTCATAAATGAGTCAAAGATTCTGTAAAGGGGAAAGATAAATGTAACTATGCTAAAATGCATGCACTTGTTTGGCTGTTTTTTAAAATGACCACACAATATGAAACGTCAAAAACCAACTCACCTGCACCTCACTTTTAAACCAAAAAAAAAAAAAGTCTACCTGGCATGTTATTTGGTATGATATTTTTTTGTGTGACTTAACCCAATATTACTACATGCACATATGTAGGTCTATAACCCAGTGGTATATTTAAAACAATGGAAGTTTGTTACATGGGCATTGGTAAACCTTTGCGCGCGTGCGCATTAATCAGAGAGACTGGCAGCGCGTTTGACGGGGCAGTAAGGGGGGCTGCATGGGTCCATGGTTAAGACCCAAGCATATACACTATAGTCACACCCACTCGATGAGGAGCTGCTCGGGTGGTTTCGGTCAGAATCTGGGAAACCGCTGCACGCCAAAGAGAGCAGGCTCACCGAATTCCCAAGAGCCAGAGCCAGAGATAGGATCACTAATTAGGAATTTCCCTTCAGAAAAGAGAACTACGATCCGTTTTAAAGTTCCCATTTCTTTTCCAAAATGGACGCACATAAAGTTTTGCAGAGCTTTTTTTTCTTGACACGTTTTGAAGCAGCACATCGTCGCTGAAAATCATTTTGGAAATAATAGCTTGAGATTGGGAATATCAGGGTGTCAGAAGTTCCCAGCTATGCACCAGTTACATCAACCAGTGTTTGGAGCGCATTATAAAAGCAGAAGTTCTCATCAGGAACTGGGGCTGGACGGAGGGAATAACTGTTTGGTTTTCTAACTTCTGTGCGCCCTCTTCTCTTCTTTTCTCTTCTCTGCTTCAGCCTTTGGAGCCTGAAAGCGCGTGGATAAACGATTTATGCGGATAAAGTAACTTTCAACCGATTGAAGTCGACGGCTTGCAGACTTAGGAGATACAGAATAACCCATCTGAACTTCTGGAGATTGTAAAGTAAAGGAATGCTGAGCGGAAGAGGCGCATGGAGAGATGCTGTTTCTTCTACCATGGATCTAAAGGGCACTTTAGCGGTTTCAGTGCTTTTGCTTCTGTGCTTATGCCCTGCTTTCAGCCAAGAACTCAATCCAAAGGGTAGGAACGTGTGCAAAGTTCCAGGGTAAGTCGGATGAATAACCTTTAGAAGCCTTATGCGAATAGGTTTGAAAATCAAACCTTATTCAATGAAAGTTTAATGAATGCAGCAGAAACCAATGATAATAAAACAGTAGGCCCATTTCTGTGAGCTTCAAGAAAACAGTCATAAAGTGGTATTTATAATAAGATTAAAAAAGGCATATATTTCACCTTAATCTTTGTTTTTAAAGTTAAAGAAAAGGACAGGTTGTTTGTTATATCACTAATTAACCACAATATATATATGGAAGTGCAAAGAGATAAGTGACCTTTAACATGTGTGACTGTTAAAACTGTACTAACTTTGGGGACGTGTGGGAAGTTGTTTCAAATACAAATGATCTGTGTCAGTCATCCTGTTTCACATCTGGGTCACTGACACACATTGAGGGATAGGGGGCGACACCAAATACTCAAGCACTGAAGCACTGAAGTCGTGGCATAGTTTAGATATTGTATAAAGGTCTGTGCAAAAGAACAATTAAATTGATATGCATTTAAATCCTTATTACTCATACTAATATATTAGTTTAAAGGAGAAAAACAAGCATCGTTCTTCTGATAATATTTTAGTTTACTCTTCTCCGCTCATTATGTCATTCAATAATAGGACTTGTATAGTTCCACTGGCGATACAGATTGTAAACTCTTCCTTGACCTAAACACAGAGGTCATTGTGGGTGCAACATCTATACCTACAACAAACTCTATATGACCTACATTTTGTTAAAGAGATAGTTCACCCCAAAATGAAAACGCTGTCATCGTTTACTCACCCTTATGTTCTTCCAAATTTTGTTGCATGTAAAAAGGATATTTTGAAGAATCTAAATAACTGAACAGTAACCAGCAACTAAGTTCAACAGAAAGAGGAAATTCATGAAAGTTTACAACAATATGAGGGTGAATGTTTTTATTTTTGGAGGGGTGAACTATCCCTTTAAGAATGGATGTAGGCTCCTCACATTCTTAGTATTGATGTCCAGTTCTCTCAAATTACAATTAGTGGGAAAGAACAGAAATTCTTATATCTAGTGAGCAGGATGGACGGTAAGTTATGTAACCGTTATCAAAAACATTTCGAACTGAGGATGCTTGTCTAACATGCTACAGCAGAAATCCATGTGTCTAAATGTGCTTGGTGAAAACGTCTGTAGATCATCTGCTTTAAACTAGGCTACACAAATTCTGTCATCATCCATGATTGTTTCCTCCCTGTGGAACTTATCAACATGTTAAAGCTGCTCTTTTCCATCAAGTGAGCCAGGACTGAGAATTGCAAAGAAGTGACCTACTTTAAGATATTAAGAAATGTGGGGGGGAAATAGTAATATTGTGAAATATTTGTATAATTTAATATAACTGTTTTTGTTTTGATATATATTTTTAAATGTATTCCTGTAATGAAAAGCTGAATTGTCAGCATCATCACTCCAGTCTTCAGTGTCACATGATCCTTCAGAAATCATTCTAATATTCTGATTGGCTGCTTAAGAAATATTTATTATTATTTTCAATGTTGAAAAGATCTGCTTTATATTTTATTGGAAACTGGCATTCTTTGATGAACTGAAAGTTTAAAAGAACAACAATTATTTGAAATAGAAATATTGAGCAACCTTATAAATGTCTATATCCTTTTGATCTTTCATTAATAAAAAATCACAAAATTCTAACCCATCATTCAAGTAAAACAATTGAAAATGAGGAGAAAAACTCATGATGAAATAAATGTTTTTCTCTGATAGATGTTAGCCACAATTATTGGAATCCAAATATTTCTACGCTATGTGTTATTTTGTGGTTTGTGTTTAGATTATTGTTCCAATAGAAGACCCAAACATGGCCCATTCCTAACAGAGTCAGTCAGTGTTTGATTTTGTTGTTGATATTTGATAGAATCCATGATGCCATGTGTCTACACAAGATGTCCAGGACCTCCAGCAGAAATATAGACCCACAACATCAAAAACACAGCAGTACACTTCATTGTACACACAGTGTACTTTTTATCCCTGTGTTCACCAAACCCATCTTGAGTGATTGCTGCTAAAAAAACATTTTTTTAGTTTCATCTGATCATAGAAGCCGGTCCCATTTGTAGTTCCAGTCCTGTCTGACAACTGAACATGCTGGAGATTGTTTTTTTGAGATTGTGAGGAGAATTTTTCTTAAACCCTGCTGAACAACATGTGCTGATGTTGGGGCTGTTTGACTATTTTTTTAAAGGTTTTCTGACTCTGAGACTCATCTATTTTCTGTAATTCTCCAGCTGTGATCCTTGAAGAGTCTTTAGCCACTTAAACTCTACTCCTCGCTGTGTATTAGGTTGATAGAGACACGCGTCCTCTTCCAGGCAGTTTCCTAACATTTTATGTTTATTGGAATTTTTTTATTATTTCCCTGATGGTGGAAATGGACATTTTCACTGCTCTAGCTCTTTTCTTAAAGCCACTTCACTAATTGGTGAAGCTCAGTTATCCTTTGCTGCACATCATAAATATATAAATTGGGTTTTTTTTCTCATTGTGTTGATGATTAAGGGATTTTGTGCTTTGTTTTTCCTCCTATATATATTTCTGTGAAATAAGAAACCATGGCTGGATAATTATATGTTCAGAATCACCCTCTAGTGCTCAAAATTGGGAATATAAATGGTAATATACTTAAGAGATATTTTAAATTCTAGGGGTGCCAATAATTGTGGTCAACAAGTATTGGAGAGAAAAATTTACTTCATCACAAGAATTTCACCCTATTTTCAATCGTTTTACTTCAATGATAGGTTAGGAACTGTGTGAATTCTTTGAAGGAAAGATAAAAAGATTTATTTTCACAGCCACCTTTGCTCAGATTTACCAAGGGTGCCAATATTAGTGGAGGGCACTGTATATTGGTCTGTCTTTTTCCCCAACATGTTCTAATAGTCATACAAAATGATATCATGAGATAGTGCTAATTGAAAGCACTATATGTTAAAAAACAGCTGGCTTTAGATGTGTTTATCTCCTAATTATGTTATTTTTCTTCTTATTAGGCATTTTAGGGGAATTCTACTAGCAGTGTTAAGCACTGAACAGTTTACTCTGTTGTTTAAAAGTTTGTTTACTTTGCGATTACTGGCTCCAGATGGCTATCGCTGTACTTGAGATCAGAATGGAAACCACCAGATACCATCTAGTTTGTATTCACACAAACAGAGATTCTCAGCCACCACAGACAGGAAGTTCACGTTCGTTTTACAGAATTGCTCAGAATTTCCACACAGGACTTTATTGTTGCTGAATCAAGTTTGGCCCCCCAGCTGTTGACTGATGCTCAATTTCCATTTGTTTAAGGTTTCTTCCGCGGCCCTAGCTTCGCGTTCTGGCTGCGGTGTGTATGTTGGGTTTGACACAGAGCAGAGAAGTCAGGACTGTGGTGTAGATCATGTCTGGCTAAGACACGCACACATAGGCTAAACAAACTCTGACTGAAGGCAGAGAGCGGCCCCCACGCTTCAGAGGAAGCCAAAGTGTGGACAAGGCCTCTCTGGGGTCACATGTGGAGGAATATGAGGGGCGGCATATGTCTTATATACAAGGAGCACTTAGAGAGTATTAAATTTTAAGGGGAAGCCACTTGAAGTAGAGATAGTAGGGATAATTTTAAAGGTTTAAAGAAGAGTAGGCAGATCATTTTGTTTTTTATGCATGGAATGTTAGAGTTTTTTAACTCTTACACATATTTTCCATTGGATCACTTGAAATAGACTCAGTTAAAAAGTTTAGGATTGGTAAAAAGTGTCTTACTCTCAAAAAGGCTGCATTTATTTGATAAAAAATACAGTAAAGACAGTATATTAAAATATTCTGTATTCCTGTAAAAATCAGTATTTTTAGCATTTTTACACCAGTCTCGGTATAACATGATCCTTTAATACATTTTTCTGTATTTTTCGATGAACAGAAAGTACAAAACAACAGCAACATGTAATTTCTGTTGCACTAAAAATGTATTTTCTATTGTTTTTGGTCAGAGAAAAATAAAGTAGTATTAAACATATCTTTATTGTCACCTTTGATCATGTATCCTTCTTTCAAAACACTGACCCAAACCTTTGAACTGGAGTATATTAGTCTATAAACATGCACGTTAAAGTCTTCAGATATACTGTACATTGTGATGTGGTGCTCATATGGGAAAAATATTGTGTCCCAAACCTATTCTCTCTTTCTCCCATCATTTTTTTTGTCAAAGACATGCATGTAAGTTGATGCAGCAGTGCTGTTGCGAGATGCTTTGAATAAAACACCCACCGCAGACACATGCATATTCCGCCGGGACCGTATGTGATAGATTCATGCAAAAAAAAACGAAAATTCTGTCATCATTTACTCACCCTCATGTTGTTCCAAACCCGTATGACTTACATACTTTCTTCTGTGGAACACAAAGAAGATGCATATGACTCATGCACTATATTTCAATTCTTCTGAAGCCGTCAGATGGCTTCATTTGAGGAAAGTGAACCAAATTTAACTCATTAGTCACTGAATATGCATTCAGAATTTGTGCATGAAGAACTGCGAATGAGATTGAGAATTTGTTTTATATTTTAGATTCAGAAGAACATACTCTGATTCAACACGCTTAATTTAATATTTGGAAAGGCTGTTGCAAAGCTATATGGACTCCAGACTGTTTATTAGACTAACTTACTGGCCTAATGAATGATTTGCATTGCTAATCAATTCAGGCCTTATTGGGGATCCAGTCGCTCATTTGACGATGCAACAAAGTTATTGCTTCAAACGGCTCGTCTGGTTCGCATGACTGCTGTCGGCAAGAGGGTGGAGAATGGAATGAACGTTACCGCTTGTGTTTGTGCGATTGGATGCGAGTCAGTGTATGTTCGCTATCTGAAACATCTGTGCTTGTGAAGCTCAGGAGAAGCTACAGATGGCATCCAGACAGTTGCAATATTCCTCAAGAGTCACATGCTTAAATCTCTTATGGATGGTTTCGGTCAAAGCATTTGCAAAATATGCTGACGCAAATGTTTAACGATCAGCTGTCTTTCCAGATTGCAGTTTAATGTAATCTAGATTGGATATTATTTAACTAATCAGGAAGTGATTAGTTAATCAGCAATTCATTTGACCTTGATCTTATCTTCAGGTCACCAGGGTTCACTTGTTGCAGCGGATGGGCGCAGCAAGGCGAGGAGTGTTTAACGCGTAAGTGTCATTTCCAGTATATTAGATCACTTCCTGAATGTCACTTGATTTGTATCTTGATTATGTCCTTCTTCCCTCAGCTCTGTGTGAAGGTAACTTCACTTGTAATGAGAACGAGGTGTGTGTCCGGCCAAATGAATGCCGCTGTCGTCATGGATATTTTGGGGCAAGTTGTGACACAAGTGAGTTCATCAAGCAAACTATAATTGTTAAAATATGCTGTATATATTTTTCGCACCATGTCAGTAAGCTTTGAGGTAATTTATATACTAATATAGATGCTATGTAGTAAGATATGCACTCAAAAATTGCATTATTTCTTTTCCAGGTAAGTGGACTGATAATACGTTATCCAAATGTCTTCCCAAAAAGTTGCTCTTAAAAAATGTCCCAAATCAGCAAATCATAAAGTGCTAAATGCTATGTTTAAAACCTAAGGCTATTTATAAAAAATAGTTAAATTTTTCAGTTTCCCAATCCAAATTTGTATACCTATTAATTTTAAGAAAACTGCGGGAAAAATGAATAGCACTTTTAACAATATCAACAGATTTTTAAGACAGTGACTTTAGATTTTTTTAATCCATTTGAATACAGTATATTTGAATATGTCTCTAATTCTAAAGTTCTAAATTAAAAAAAAAAAGTTCCTTCACCTCTAAATTGACCTTTTAATTCAAATGATGAAACCAAAGCCACGTGAATAGGAAAAAGTCATACTGATCATAATATTTATTTAACTTAATTCCGATTCAAAGATTTGGGGTCAGTAACTTTTTTACGCAATTAATAATATTCATTAAGAATCCACTGAATTAATATGAAGTGACAGTAAAGCATTTTTAATGTTATAAAATGTTTCTATTTCAAATAAATGCTGTTCTTTGGACTAAAAAGTATTGTAATAAAAATAATATTGATTAAACTGTTTATAATGTCAATAATAATCGGACATGTTTCTGTTTAGAATGATTTAGACTGGAGTAATAATGCTGAAAATTCAGCTTTGCATCATAGGAATAAATTACATTTTAATCTATATTAAGAAGGAAATTATTTTAATTTGTAAAAAATAGTTCACAATATTACTGTTTTTACTGTATTTTAATCAAATAAATGCACCTTGGTGAGCATGGTAGTGTATATACAGTATAGCACGCTTATAATCAGCCTTTATTTACAAAATAAACATGTTATGCAGTGGTGAAAGAACAATTTATACTTTAGCAACAAGCTGGAAATTTTTTAAGCTTTCAGGCCAGTTGCACAGTACACATGTTTCTTTTTCTCCTCTAGAGTGTCCTGCTCAGTTCTGGGGTCCGGACTGCAAGGGAATGTGCACGTGTCACCCTAACGGTAAATGCGATGACGTGACCGGGAAGTGCACATGCTACCCAAACCGCTGGGGTGAGAACTGTGAGAAGCCCTGCAACTGTCAGAAAGGGAAATGTGACCAGGAGACGGGCAAATGCACTTGCCATGCCGGATACTGGGGGACTCAGTGCAACAACAACTGCTACTGCAGTATCAACTCAGTGTGTGACCAGAACACGGGCCGGTGCATCTGCAACCCCGGCTGGTTCGGACGGAACTGTGGTGCTCAGTGTGTGTGTAACAACTCACCGTGTGAGCAGTTTACGGGCCGATGTCAGTGCAGGGAGAGACTCTGGGGTCAGCGCTGTGAACGCCACTGTCAGTGCGCCAACGGCAAGTGTAACCCTGTGGATGGATCGTGCACCTGTAAACCAGGATACAGAGGAAAGCTATGCCGGGAGCCGTGTCCAGCTGGATTCTACGGACAGAACTGCAAAAACAAGTGAGGAAGATGCTCTTATGCTTACTGTGGCTGCATTGATTTAATCAAAAATACTGTAATATTGTGAAATGTTATTCAAATATCAAATAACTGTTTTCTATTTTGAATATATATTTGAAAATGAATGCTATTTTTATGATGCAAAATATTCTTTATCATTTCTCCAGTGTCTTAAGTGTTGCATGGTCCTTCAGAAATTATTCCAATATGCTTAATTGCTCCTCAATAAGCATTCTGTATTCATGTCAATGTTGACAAAAGTTTGCTGCTTAATATTTTGTAGTTGAACTAAATATGTGGACAAAATATTGGTATTTAGAGCTTTAGATTTTTTGTCATTTCTTTACCATATCATTGAAATATCTGGCAGATATCTTAAACATAAACTCACTTCATTTTAATTTGAAAACAAGACATCTAAGTTATTGTATCTTGATTTAAGAATCTTTATGTATTTGTACCAGAAAACAACAGTAAGAAAAATATTTTTGATATATATTGACTGTATATTTAACTGTACCTGAATCGTCTCTTGTTTCTGTCGCTCCAGGTGTGGCCACTGTAAAGGTCAGCAGCCCTGTAAGGTGACAGAGGGTCACTGTGAAACGTGTGCCAGTGGCTGGAACGGGACAAAATGTGATCAGATCTGTGCAGAGGGTTACTTCGGAGAGAACTGTAAGAACCAGTGTCCGCCGTGCAAAGACGGTCATTTCTGCAACCGCATCAACGGGAAGTGTTCCCACTGCAATCCCGGCTGGATTGGAGATCGGTACGCAATTTGGACCATTGTAGCCAACTGTTGTAAAACAATTCAAATACTATTAATTAAACAAGAACAAAACAAAACTAAACAAGGAATTCACACAAAAAAAAAAGAATCATGTCTACTGACAGCGCTGTTTATTGACATACAATATCTGCATTGTTTTTAGTGAAGCGCCCAGTAATTATGCAAATCAAATAATCATAAAAACATAAATTGAGGTATATAAAACCATTTATACATCAATACTCCATTCAAACATTTGTGTTTGGTAAGATGTTTTAATGAAACAAGTCTCTTGTGCTCATGAAGGCTGTATTTATTTGAACTGTGAAATATTATTACAATTCAAAATAAGAGTCTTGTGTTTTAATATATTTTAAGATATATTAAGTCTTCAGTGTCATGATCCTTCAGAATCATTCTATGCTGATTTGCTGCTTAAGAATCATTTATTATAATCAATGAAAAATGTATTTAAAAAAGTAATCCTTTGTAACATTATAAAGAAATTATAAAAATAAAAGTATTACTTACATAAAATTTAAAAATATATATATTTACATGAAAAAAGTCTTACCCCAAACATTTGAACAAATAAATGTGAAATAAATAAATAAATGAAACATAAATTGCAACAGGCAAATAATTTTCGTGAATAAAGCACAATCACAATTCACATTTTAATTTTAAGTATTTTCTTGGAGACTGTTTTGATGAAAACAAAAATTGAGCATCCGTATAACCTCCACCTCTCTGTCTCTGTATTCAGCTGTGAGGTGCGCTGTCCTAACGGGACCTATGGAGAAAACTGTGAAAAAGACTGCAGCCACTGTTTTAATGGAGACTGCCATTTTGCAACAGGAGAGTGTCTCTGTGACCCTGGCTTCTACGGGACATAGTAAGTCACATCTGAGTCATCCTGACATCCAGGTCTGTTTTCATGTTTTCCAAGTCTGTTTCCAATGAATCATCCAAAATTGTTTAAAGATGAGTAAACCTTTAAACAAATTACAATGTGCAAAATAGGACACCAAAAATGATTAAATGTGCATTGATTCTGTGGAAACAGCCACTAAACATGTCCATCATATAAGAACATGATGATCCTTAGCGAAGCATCACATAAACACATAATTGTATGTTTTATGAGGAAAAGCATGCCTTTGCCCTTACACAAGAAGAAAAGCTTTTTTGATTCTCTTTTGACTAGATTTCACTTAAATGTTGTACTGAAAATAATTTATTCATATTTATGGTATCAGGTTTTTTGTGAGTGTGTAATAAATATACCATTGTTTTTGGTCTCTTCAGAGAACACATTGAAATAGAATATGTTACATAAAATGTATTTTTTCTTTGCATAAGAATATCTGTTCTAGTTTCGTTTATTGCAAATGATAAATTCCTTTTCCCCTGTTCTTGCATTTCCAATATTAACATCATTTCCTGTAATTCCCCAAACTGCCTTGTTCCGTTTTCACTGGAAACTCCTGTTGCTATGTGCACACAATGCTTGTATCGTTTTTTCCTTACTTATTTATTTGTTCTTTGTATTTCTCTTGGTTTTAGCTGCAATCTGACCTGTGAGTTGGGTCAGTTTGGAGTGAACTGTGCCCAGGTCTGTCCATGTCACGACAAGAACTGCAACCCAGTGTCAGGGGCCTGCAACCTATGTAAGAAACCCCTCTTCTCTCTATTTGGGAAAAGCCAATTTCTCAAGCTCTCTGTTATGTCGTTTGCTATGGAGACACATACAGAAGAACTCCTGAAGTGTTGAGGCATGCATGTGGGGTCCAGCATCAGTCATATTTTCCATTACGTTAAAGGGAGGGGGGAACAGCTGCCCAGTTGACGCCAAGGTCAGCTTAAGATTCAACCTTTTGACTCTCAGCGGATTTGCAAGCATGTTGGTTACTAAAGGTGGAACGAGATGTTTTTAGATACAGCAAATGCAGCGTGACATCACGTCATGATCATTATGCACATTATGCATTGTATTACATCCACCTCAATGGTGCGCAAAATTAGCATTTTTTTTCCAAAACAAATTCTAAGTTCCAAACAGAACAGACAAAAAATAATAGTTAAATCAGTTTCTAAACTACAGTGACCGGAAGGGGACGTCTTCGGTTCACTTAGCTTTGTCATAGCCAACAAAACATAAAAAATAAAATAAATTATGAAATACTTTTTATAGTACAGTAATTAATATAATAATTTCTTAATTCATATTCACATAATATCACATTCCCACGAGTTAATATGTCGTGGCCAGGACTAAGTGAACAAAGACGTCCTCTCCCTGTCACTGTATTAAACCATTAGTGGTGTTTTCGCTTTTCATTAAAATATTTAAATCTTAGTGCTTAGCGCGATTAATCGCATCTAAAATAAAAGTTGTTGTTTACATAATATGTGCAGATTTGTTTTCTATATATAAATACACATTCATACAGTATATATTTTGAAAATATTTACATGCATATATTTATATAATTTATATTATACAAAATTATGTTTAATCAACAAATATAACATATTTTTCTTAAATATATACATGCATGTGTGTGTATTTGTATATGCATAATAAATATACACAGTACACACACATATATTATGTAAACAGAAACGTTTATTTTGGATCCAATTAATCATTTGAGCACTAGTAAATATCTCTTTATAAGAAGACTTTTTTATACAGCGTTACCTAAAGCCATTTATGTATAACGCATTATAAAGGGAATTCATAAGGTGAATTCTAATTCATAAATAATTTTAAACAAATTTATTATAAAATCTGAAGGTTTGTTTGTCAAGTGTTTTAATGCATTATAAGGTATAACAATGAAAAAGTAAGTTCTACGATGTATTGTAACTGTTGAGGTTAAACAATGCAATATAAGGTATATTACACATGCTTTTGGAATGCATTTTATATAAAGTCTGTAAGTAAAGTGTTACCATATAGTGCTGTCAAATAATTAATTATGATTAATTGCAT
The DNA here is from genome assembly GCA_032353835.1 of Enteromius viviparus. Lineage (NCBI taxonomy): Eukaryota > Metazoa > Chordata > Actinopteri > Cypriniformes > Cyprinidae > Enteromius > Enteromius viviparus. Next base: position 2,475,561 of record JAUCNO010001476.1, read on the forward strand.
ACAATACAAAAGTTTTTGTTATGTAAGTGTGTACTGTTTGTGTGTGTGTGTGTATCCACTCAACAAAAATATAAACACAACACCTTTGTTTCTGCTCCGATTTTTCTTGAGATAGACTTGAAGATCTAAAATTCATTCCAGATACACAATATTACCATTTCTCTCAAACATTGTTCACAAATCAGTCTAAA
>JAUCNO010001476.1:2475851-2489848 GCA_032353835.1 Enteromius viviparus
ACTGATTTGTGAACAATGTTTGAGAGAAATGGTAATATTGTGTATCTGGAATGAATTTTAGATCTTCAAGTCCATCTTCAAGAAAAATCGGAGCAGAAACAAAGGTGTTGCGTTTATATTTTTGTTGAGTATATATATATTTATATATATATAGTTTTCAAGTTCTTAGTTTCGGGAGGAGAGCTCAAAGGCAGTTAATACCTATGTCCGCCTCCAATCATCCTATAATCCTATCTTCCTATCAAATCCTCCGTGCAGTCCTATAAATAACCAGAATCCCTTTCTCCTCCATCCGCGATCTAAGCATCCCTCCACCTCCTCTACTTTGTGTATCTTCAGGGGGGAGCTCTCGGGGCTAGAAATCGGCTGTCTGCCTCCTTCCCTGCCCGAGCCCTTAGGGCTATTCTCCCTAGGGTTTAGCAGCCCCTCTAGCCCTGAGTTTTCTCCCTGAGCAGCACGCCAAACAAGCTCCACGTTTATGCCTCAAAGCTCGAACTTGTGAAATATATATTTATATGTAAATACATATACTGTACATGCATGCATTTGTATGTAAAAAAAAATAATGTTAAACATATTTATATATAAACTGTAATAATATAAATATATAAGTTGATATACATGTAAATATTTTCAAAAAATAAACTTAATGTATATATTCATATATACATAATAAATACACAGTTCACACCCACATATATTATGTAAACGAAAACTTTTATTTTGGCGATATTTATTCATTTTTTTTTTTTAGACAATTAATCGCAAATCGTTTGACAGCAGTTTTGTAATATTTTTCTTACCCGATTGACAGGTACTTTTTGTCCTGTTAAGCAAAAGTTTTGTTAGCTTTATGCTTAAAACAACACAAAATATCTGCCTATGGGGTAAGAAAACATGTTATTGGCAGTACATAGGATTTGTGTGCTTTTTTCGAAGTTGTTGAAGCCGTTTGATTGCTTTGCGTGAGACACAGACCCAAAACTGTATTCATTACTCGCTACTCTTTCAGCTAGTGTATTCATAAGGCTCATTAACTTCAATATCACTGTCAATATCACTCGTTAACTTCCATATCACTTCAAAGTTATTAAAAGTTATTTAAAAAGTTAAGGACTGGGGTAAAAATCTTTAGTTTTTTCTTCAGATATCTCAGAGAAACTTCTAGTGCAGGCAAACAAAAACACAGTTGCTACTGGTAACATGTCTGCGTAGTCCTCACTATGTAGGTCACTGCCGTAGACAGCAGCAGTTTAACATGGCGGCCTTGATGGTGTTTCCAGAGTCGTGTCTTATTTTTACGGCTGTGTTTTTTGGCTCTTTTCCTGCCTGCTCGTCGGGTTAGTGAGAGCCGAGGTTGTTTCACACAGCTGAGAGAAATACTACAGGAAGAGAGTGAGGGAGAGAGACAGTAATGAGGAAAGGTGGGGGTCAGTAGAGGTTTCACAGGGACCTGAGTGAAGGCAGTAATGATGTCACCGTGGCCGACCTCAATGAGGCCTTCCTCAAACGCAGCTGTGCTTTCAGGACATGTGTGGATTGCCCACACCCGGATTGAGCTCCACACTTCTGTGACTGAATATAAAGCACAAATCAAAGAGTCAAATGGGTTGTCATCAGTTATTATGCCTTAACTGTTTTCACTTGGTTTTTAGAAGAAAATGTTTGCACAAGGAATATTATAAGAGGAACATTTGGGTTCAGCTAAAAATAACTAGTGTTTAACAAAAAGGAGCAGCTCACTCCAAAATGAACATTTGCTGAACATGTACTCTGCCTCAGGCTATCCAAAATGTAGATGAGGTTTTTATCTTTGTCTTTTTTTTTTCTTCCAGAAAAGACATTTAATGTGTCCCTATTATGGATCTGTGAAAATGACCTTTCATACAGTGTGTAACACAGCTCTAAGTGAATCAACACATCCTGCAAAGTTTTAAATCTAAAATTGCCCCATGGATAAAGGTATCGCTACTCAAAAGTCATTTTTAAAATTAATCGCAAGTTGTTTCATGTTGACTTCAATTATGGGTATATTATAAGGTAAAAATAAGGGATGTTTCGGGAAACACATGCTGAGTATCTGCACAGCCGGTACCCAATGATGCTCATCAGTATTTTTGCCGACTAGCCTATTAATTATTCCTAATTTAATTTATCCGCCTCGGCATAAATACCATTGTCTCCCTCCTCTCAGTATCTAGTTATGCATGATCCCTCCTTCCTCCCCTTTTCCGCCTTTTTTCTTTGCACCGTTAAGGGGGGCGGACAGGACCGAGCCACGCTCCGGGCTCTGGCCCCGTCAGGGTCACTGGCAGCAGGGCTCGGGGCCCGCCGAGCTCCAGGCTCGCCCCCCGGACAGGACGCCAAATTTGCTTATTTAAATTCATAAAGAAGTGCAAATTCGTGAAATGCATATTATAAGACAATAAAGAGTTTTTTTAACCTACCATGCATGTCATCCTGCATGTGAAAATATTAACCATTCGTAACCCATAATAGGGGCACTTTAATTTAGAATTTGATCACTTGCTCACCAATGGATGCTCTGCAGTGAATGGGTGCCATCAGAATGAAAGCCCAAACAGCTGTTAAAAACATCACAATAATCCACAGGTAACTTCTGACCTTAATATTGTTTACTCCAATGAAAAAGTAGTCCTGTCTGAATCAGTAGAGAAATAAGCACAGATCAAGCACTGTTTAGAAGTAAAAAAATAATAATACTTCTAAATAATTAGTTTTGGATGAATATTGATAGTGAGAGGATATGAATATTTATGAACAGGGGATGGACATTTTCATTGGGAAACCGTATTATAGATTATGGATTCTATTGTGGATTTTGGCCAGAATTTGCAGTTTAAAGTTAACTTTCCTTAATGATGCATTTGTTTTTATAGCATTGATTATTGATAGACTGGAGTGAAGTACGTAGTAGTGGTTTCTTGGGATGTATTATCAGCTTTTTAGACTCCCATTCTGATGGCACCCATTCACTTCAGTGGATCCATTAGAGAGCAAGTTCCCCCAAATCTGTTCTGAAGACAAACTCATTCACATCTTGGATGACCTGAGGTTGAGTACATGTATTACAAATTAACATTTTTAGGTGAAGTATTCCTGCCTGCTGGATGTTTCACTTTTGGACATTTTTGAAGTTGCAAAAATATAAAAATTACATAACGTGTTGGAAGCACCATATTTTTCGTCTGGATCATCCATGGCCAGTAGTTATTTCAGTTTGTATAATTGAGCTAATAACATTGGATGATCCAAACAAAAAAATACAGTGAAGCCAGCAGCTGAAATTCTTCATTCTCACCAGTGCCAAATTAAGCGTCCCAACAAAAGTCTTTGTTTATAAATGGAAGAGCCAAATGGCTACACTTTATGCTTCAGTGATAATGCCTCTTGGCAACAGATGCAAAGAAGCCACTGGCAGACATCCTGCATCTCACAAGACACAACTGCTAGCTCTTAAACTCCTGAACTCCTGTAGTAACTGCAAGAACATTAAATTCATTTCTCTAGAGTGTTCTATAAGTTCAAGGAAATTGAAAAGTCATTTAATCAAACATTTGAAATGATGCAACATGAAATTATTCTAAAAATATTTCAAATTAAGACACATCTCTTGATTTTAATTGGTCAATTGTGGCATTCTGCTGGGTACTTATATAAGGATCATTAACTTTCATGCTGAATATTTTTCAGCATTACTACATTAAAAAGAGCATTAATTATTTATCTTTAAAAATCCATAAGATTTGTAAATAAACTACTCTTTGGCAAAATGTAACCATTCAAAAGCTGTTTAATGTGAAATTCCTTGTGCATTAATCTAACTTTAAATTATTATTAGTTTGAAGTATACATTCAGTTTTTTCAATTGCTTCTCAGACTTTGAGCATTTAGGAGAAGGATTCACCTGTTATTCTGCACAACTCAGTTGCACCTTGGTCTCCTCCTCTAGCCATGTTTTCACTGAACAACCTCCATTTTTCCCGAAAATGCAATCTTACATGAATCACCTGAATACACAAGTGAGTTTTGAGTAAAACTAGAAACTTCACACTTTCCCTCGGCCTGTCTTTCTCTCAGATCCCAATCAGCGGATGGGAGTAATAGCTGCAGGAACGCTGGTGACATTCCTGCTGGTGGTTCTTCTGTCCCTGCTGTGCTGCTGCTTCCTCTGTAGCAACAAAGACAACTGCAAGTAAGTACAAATCAACACTAGTTTCACAATCCAGTTCTTAATAAGTCCCCAGCCTGCTGAATTAAAAGGTTAAAATACTTTCTCCGATGACAGTTTAACATGCAAAGACATCCTTAGAAGTTTATTTAAAGCTTGAGTTTAAACATTAGACCTCATTAATTAAAGTCATTTGCACATAAAATGGATTTTTACATGTCTCAGAAAGATTTTAAGTACTAAGTTAAATATTAAGTAAACCTCAGATTTGATAGTTAAATGTGAAGTGGTTAGTTCACCCCAAAATGAACTAATAAATTCTGTTATTAGTTACCTTCATGTCGTTCCAAACCTGTAAGACCTTCGTTAATCAGAACACAAATTAAGGTATTTTTAATGTAATTGGAGAGCCATCTGACCCTCACACCTGAAATCTTCCCAGGTCTAGATGCATTGTTTGAAGTTTGAACCTCATGCTCACCACAGCTGCATTAATTAAAGTACCGCAAATATCGTAAATATTATAGCAATATGAAGTATTTTCTAGTGGTCACACTGCACAAACTGTGAACACAGCTGTATTTGGTGCTGTAAAACCAGACCGACAGCCATATTCTGCATCAACGGTGTGAACGTGGCCCTAGTGTCTCCCTCAAACGCGCTCTGTTCTTACACCCCTGGCAAAAATCATCTTTTAACAAAGCCTGTCATCAGAATTGTTCACAGGTCGCTGAAGTGAAAGCCTCTTCTGTTCTCCACAGTCAGTCGGGAAAACTCAAGACTCTCGTGTTCTAGAAATCACAGTCGGCTGTTTTCTTAAACTTTCCACCTTTTCTAAATGGCTGGAAAACTAAAGAACGTAAGACCAACTGAGCCTAGATTTCCTCAGTTTGCCCGTGAGGAAAATGAATCCCTCCATTTCTAATTCACTTGACTATCAGATCTACAATCTCAATGCAGTTTATGCTAGAAGGCAATCAATCTGCAATATGCAAACCATTTCTTGTCAGTGTAATGTTGGTTTAACGTCACCCTTCCTCCTTTAGCCCTGACCAGGAAAACTCCACCAACAGCAAGAAGGCCAAAATAATCCTATGTGGCGGATTCAGTCGAATCAGCACCAAACTCCCCAGAATCCCTCTGAGGAGACAGAAACTACCCAAAGTTGTTGGTATGTCTTCATTTTCCATCATCTAAAATTACATATGGTTTAGGTCAGTGTGTCATGAGTGAACAGATCCACGAAACAGATGAAAGATGCACTTAAAATATTGTGCCTAATGTTTAGTCTTTATATATTTCATATTTAGCAAGTATATTAGCCACATGCTTTTTTGTTAGAGAGCATGTTCTGATGCACAACTCCCTCAGTCTAAACAGACAGTGTCATTTTTACATGTTGGCAAAATAAACTATTATTTTTTCAATGTAAAACTTTTCAAATCTTTTCAACCACTGTTGAATATAGGTTGTCTGATGACAGAATAATAATTCTGTTGGCGCCTTTTTTGTGCATTTGTTTTTATAAGTGTGTTTTTGTGCTTGTGTCTTTGCTGGTTTAAGTCTGTCATGGATATATATGACACTAAAAACTGTCGGTAAGTAATGGCAAGTCCTTGTCTAAATGAGTTATTCACTGAATCATTAATTCAATTGATTTGTACAAAATGATGGGTTCTAACTGCATTGTAAACCTCAAAGTATGCTTTAATGCACAGTAGAAAGCTTCATCTTTGTCTGAAGTCTGCTTTATTTCAGTTATGAATGATAAAATTGTCTTTGTACTGTTTTAAACTTAAGTTGCCACTGTTCTCTAACCCTGAGTGTAGAGGCCCGTTCACACCAAGCATAGTATAAAGATAACGATAACTATATATTTGTGTCCAGAGCGGCGAATGATATCGTCTGTTTATTCTAAGCGCACTCACTTCTGGCGCTTTAAATTCAAGTGCATGAGTGCATAATAGCAGTATTGATTCTGATTGATTGTCAATGTTTGTATCATTCATCAGCTGGAAAAAATCATTCTGAATATCATTCCAATGACATTGTTTCTCTCTTCCTTGATCGTTATAGTTGTGGTGTGGCAACACACTCTCACGACCAATTCATACGTATTCGTACAAGGTGGTAAAATCATGCTATTCATACAAATTCTTATGTTTCATGATATTAGGATGAATAAATTGTGACACAGTTATAATGTTTGGTTGAAATATCTCTTTACCCAGATCATTTGTTTGCTGACCACTCGGTGATGCTTTCAAATCTTTGCTGTGTTTAATCAGTGAAATCAACTTTTAGCTCAACCAATGGCAGGTCTCTGTTGGAAAAAAAACAGCTGGATTGGTATGTTTTGAAGCATGGCTGCTGGTTTTAGCTGGTCCTAAGCAACTAGCTCCTGTTCAGGTTCAGCTATGGACCAGCACATGACCAGTTTAAACCAGATCATGGCCAGTATGTCAACAGATTATGCCAGTTTATGACCAGCTAAGGACCAGCTTAAACCAGCAGCCATTCTTCAAAAACATTTTTTTTTTGTCTGGCCATTGGCAGAAAGGGTAGTTTTTGGGAACCTGTTTGAAAAGATCCTAATTCAAGCCATTCATGTTGATGCTGCTACTGGTTAAGAGCTTCAGTTAGATTGTATAGCACTCTGTGTTGACCCAAACAAAGTCTTTAGGGTCTCATCTGAATGGAATGCTTTGGGTGGCTCCCTGTGAAGCTCAGAGTCTTATTAATCTGTACCCAAACAGACATTCGTTTTCTTATTCCCCACATTTCTTTCCTCATTTCCCTATTTCTTGTTAAAACAGACGGCTAGGAGCTGACTGTTCCCCAATCAAAGACTCCTCTGTTTTTGCCAGGATGGAACCCCTGTGTGGAGTTCTTGTGGTTGGGGAACTGTATTGGTTGCGGCTGCCAGGAGTCGGTTTTAGGGAGAATATTAAAGTGGCCATGAAAGCACATTATACTTTTTCGAGGTAGTTTTGTTTGTGATATTAATTTTGGACTTGAATTCGTCTCAGACAGAAAATTGCAAGAGGCATGGCATACTTGAGTTAGCACCGCCAAACATTAAATAAAGTGAGTTGGGACTTTTTTAAATATAGAAAAAAATGTGGGTTAGTTTTGCTGTGGAGTTTTACAGATGTTTTGCTTTAGCATGCACAAATAAAAGAGGTCAAATAACTGCACCAATTCACATGCTTTCCGCAACTAAATGATTCACTTTTAAGGGAAAGCTCACATAAAAATAAAAACTCGGTCATCGTTTGCTCACCATCATCTTGTTCCAAACCTGTGGAAAACAACACACAATTTGAACAAAATGCAGAAGCTGCACTTTTTCATATGGCGCTGTTAGGTTCCCAAAACTAAAAAAAGAAAAAGGATCATAACATTTTCCCTGAAATGCATTTCCTTTTCAAGCCCTCTGAAGTCATACGGTATATTACATTTGCATTTTATAAAAGCATTTTATTTCAAGTACTTAAATATCATCCTTTGTATATGAATAGTTGACACATTGCAATCAGATAAAAAAATGACAGGGATTTTCACTTTAAAAAACTGTGAAATGGTTAATGGTAAATTCCTGTAAAATAAACTAATTCCCTGCATTGCATTTCAAATTGTGTTCAAATTTGATGTTTCTTCTTTAGTTCTTGTCTTATCATTATGTTAGTGTTGTTTGTTACGTGTTACTGTATCTTGTTAAATTAATGTCTATTGCATATTTCAGTTTAATGAGTCTCACCATGATGGTGTTTAGTGTTTCTGTGAATGACACGCTATATATATTCATATTCAGAAGCTGCGTGTGATGGGCTTTGGTTCATCATGGTACTTTCTCTTCACCACCTGCATTTGGTGCTTATCAGTGTATTTCAAAGCTACAAAACAGATCTCAGTACTTTAATAGGTTGGTGTATTAATATTATATCAGTTAATGAAATTGCGGTATTTAACTATAGATGTAACTTAAAACCTTAAATGTTGTTAAAGTATTTTTTGGTCGAGTTCTGGCAACCACAGCTTTTTTACTGTAAATTTTTACTGTAAATTAATATCAAAATAAGTCTACCATTAAACAAATGTAAAAAACACAAGAATGAGATCTGAGAGCTACAGTACAGATGAGTTGATTAACGCTCCTGTTAACTTTGTGCTTTTGTTTTTATAAAAACCAAAAAGCAGTCTGGATAGAAAGATAAAAGATTATTTGGCTGCAGAGTGGGTAAATGATGACAATTTCATTTTCAGTCAGCTACTTCCATTTAGCATTTTGCACTTAAGTATGTCTGAAAAATCATTGCATATACAGTATATATAAAAAAGTATATCTATATGAAAATTTAAACTAAAACATTTCTGCTTTGCACAAGACTTAAGTGAACATATGTCAATATAAGATTTGAGAAACAAAGAACGACAGCACAATGAAAGTTTTAAAGCAACATTTTTCTTAAAAATTAAATATAAATGAAACATATTTTGACAAAAACATCTTCTAAGACATCATCTAAATGTGGAATATGTTCATGCTTAATGTGATTCCCTTTATCTGTGGTTAGTATGCTAAGAACCAGAGGAGAACCGACTTCATGGATCCACTATAAAAAACCAAAACAGCTGGCTAAACGGCTTTAAACAAAAATGAAGGGGAAAAAGTATGGTGAAATCCCAAGTATTCATAACAAAAACAAAGGTGACAATCAAGTGAACAAGAGCTGGATTGTTATTTTATGAAGAACATTCAAACACACAGTATTTATTTAATAACCGAGAGAAACCCCCGAGCCATGCTGTTCTCCAAGACACGTGCTTTCTACGCTAATTTACCACATTATATAAGTTAAGTGTCACTGCCGTCAGAACAGAGTAAAGAAAAATCCTCAGTAAAACAATAATGTCACTGTTGGTTAGGGTTGAGTATAGCCTGCAGATTGTTTCAACAAAACCCCTCAAGCTGTAAAACTCTGGATAGAGAACAAAGAACAAGCAAGTAGTAAAATGCAGTAAGAAGATGCCACTTTAGCTAAAGAGCTATGCTCTTGAACACAAACCGGCCCTTTCATCATAAGACTTTATGTAAAAATTGAGCGAGAATGCATGTAAAGCGTCTCTTTCATCTGACAAATCAAAAAGGGTTAAATAAATTTAGGGACTGCAAAAATCAATGCAAAATGGTTTTTCACGCACACTCTTGGTTGGTAAACAATTGGGGTTTGCGATAGCATTAGAGGAAGAACTGATAGAAAAACGCAGTCAACCCTGTTCTCTTCCCAACCCCCTCCAACTCTTTACTTAATGGGAGGAGCTGGATGAAAATATCACTATCTGTTTCCCTCTTTTTCCTCTTCCTCCTTTTCCTGTTGCAAGCCAGTGGTTCTGCTATCCTCATTGGCCGACTTCTGCAGTGAGGTCTGCTATTTTTCTCTTTCTTTTCTTCCCCCTCTTTCTTTTTTTGTAACTCTACCCTCATAGGAGAGCGAGCTGGGGGCTGTGGGTTCTTCAGACAGGAAGTGACCAAATTTACCACAGTGTGCTTTTAGAGCCCTTTTTACTCATACTACAGCTGGTAATGACAGATTTAGAAAGAAAACCAAAAGAATAAAACTGTTTACCCCTTCATCTCCTTGTGACCTATATTCTGTCCCTCCATAATTCAGATGAGAAGTTTAGGAATAACATTTCTTCAGTCAGTCTGTTTTGAATCAAGTAGCCTTTGGATGATTCTCACAATACCTGCCAAGAATACGTCCAAGGGCACACACAAAATAAAACAAAAAATCATCACAATACCTAGCATATTGTCAGATACTTAAATTCTATTTCATAAAATAAACACATGATTATATTAAATGTAATGTACTAGTGTATAATAATGTATATATTAATGTATTTAAAAAAAAGTATATACAATAATGTTATAAACTAATACTAGTAAATTTATCAATATAAATATAAATACACATTGTATTATTGTTTATTATGTATACTGTATATAAATATACACACATTCAATATATGTTTTAAAAATATTTAGATGTGTATATATATTTATAGGATTTTATTTTATATTATATAAAATATATTTATTTAATAAATATAACAAAATACTAACATAACTATTACTAAATACTAATTTAACTAAAATTACAGTAATATGATGCACTGCACATGCTGTAGTTTTATCTCTCCAAAAATCACTATTAAGGAATTTAAAAAAAAAGTAAATGTAAAACATCTGGATGCATTACATATTAAGAATTTGGGTAAGGGCTTAAGCTTCATGAAAATAATGTCACAGTGCAAAAGAAAAAAAAGTACTTTTTTCTATTTTATTATTTTAGGTTGCATGCAACATGCAATTGCACATTTTGCAAGATTTCTCCATTTGCATTTTACTTGTATATCAGCCTAATTTATGTTTATGTTCTTACATATTTGACCTAGACAGTAGAAATGCTGTAAAGAATGATCCACAGTGTTCCTGTGGACAGCTTTTTAGCTCTTGATGTACATTTCTCCTAGTCCAAGTCTATAAACATGGTTTTGGAGAGGCGTCAGAGAGACAGGCCACCTGCTGCCCTACACCAGAGTATTTCTGCAGCTGTGAGGACTTGTGCAGCTGGGACGTCCCAGTTATGCACGTTTGTTCAAGGCCTGTAGAGCACAGGGTGGGCAGCCAGACCAGCTAAATCTCTGTCCCTGAGAAGACAGCAGTTGTCCAATGTCAGTAAACCGCTCAGTAACAGCACTGAGTCTGTTAGCATGTATTCCTAACATGTATGTCACAGGGGCATCATGAATCTGGATGATCAGAACACCAGTGACATGAACAGCAGTACATAGAGAGGAGCAATTCTTTTGACATTTCAGGAAAGTTCCAGCATCTACAGCTGTTTGGAAAAAAGTATTAAGTATGGAATGTAAATTGTTTCATTGAAGGCAAAACTCCAAAAATGCAGTTTTATTTCTCTGTGGTTTTCACTGCTATGTGCTGTTGAAATGTTTATTTTTGCAAATTTACTTTTAAAGCCTTTTTCCACCCTGGGAGGACGTTGGAGCCGAGCGATTGCAAAAGATTGAGTTTTTCTAGATCTAAAACACAAATGCAAAAACTCAACATGCAAGTTCAGTCTTTGAGTTATTGTGTTATTCACTTTATGAGTAAACTACACAGCCCAGAGTTTGTCAAGTGTTGAAAATAAATCTTTCATTGTGTACAGTCAATCTTGTTGCTAGTAGTTTTCAGTGTAAAAAGCTACTAGTAATTGAAACCATATGCTGAAACAACATTTAAAAAAACATTTTAGTTTTATTACTTATGGATCTGATGTACTTCAGAATGAAACTAGACATTTAATAAGTGAGAATGTAAATTAACATGCCTGATCCATCAGGAATTGAATGGATTGTGTTGAGCTATAATGGAGACAGACGGATGGAGGGGGAGGGGCTTAACAACAAGGGCTTAATGATGTCACCTGAAAAGGAAAGTTGTTTCAGAGACAGATTAAGTTTATAAATCATGCATAATACGAAGACGTATAAAATGCAAAAGAACTTCATTTTAAATGCATGCTGACTTGAAAGAGATCTTCTGATCTTGCCTGGATGGCTTCACGCGGTCAAACAGCCAAAAGAGCAGTGTGAGAGAGGCGTAACCAGGCCAAGAAAGTGTGGTTAGCATCTACTCTAGTTCATCCTGAAAGGAGATGTGAGCAGCAGACCGCAGGAATCCTAAGTTGACCATCTTTTCTAAGTCAGCATGAATGCATCATCACATATAAGTGGGCGGAAGGAAACGGCCTTTGGAAAACCACCGTGACTTTCTTTAGGACCAAAGTCACATCCAGGAGAACTGGGTTAAAAGTTACCACTGTATATTTGTACACTTTTATGATTAGATAGCATTTTTAGTTCTTGATGAACCATTGTTAAAGGAGTCACACAAAGCCAATTTTCCACAAGCTGATATGATTCTTTAATGGAAAGTTTGTAATATAGTTATAATATAGTTATGTTTTAAAATTCCTCAAAGATAGTTTGAAAAAGCAAATTTTACCCTGTCAAAAACAGCTCTCTAGAAATCACTCTGTTCTGTGTACTTAAATCTAACTAAAATCTTTTTAGATCTAAGTTAAATCTTCACGAGCTCCACTGACCCCGCCCCCCTCTTTTCCGAGGCACTCTCAGAGGATCTTTTTTTAGCCGTATTCATATTAAAACTTGCTAATTAGCAGATTATTAGGAAAGGCGATTTGCAAAGATTAATTAAAAGACATTATACTCACTGCTTCTGTAGGTGACACTGGATCATGAATGATTTGCGCGAACATAAACAAATTTCTGTTGATCAAGGATGCATTTCTCTTCAGAACCAAACGTAACGCTAATCTTCTGCGTCTTCAGTCTCTCAGATGTCGGGGCTAAATCACTACTGCTATGTTCATTAATACATTCAACAACAAAATACCTCAATCTCTTAGGAGTCTTGCTTGTCTCTGTGTTTTGGTCTGATGAAGGCTCACTCAGGGTGGGTCTGAGGTAAGACACCGGTTCAGTCTGTGTGACACGCTGCTGTCAATCATCTATTGTGGAAGTGGCCTCTGTTTCAGAAGGGGCAACTTATTTTTATTAAATTAAAAGAAAACTACAGGAGGATCTTTATCATTGTAGGATGGAGTGTGGACACACACTCCCAACACACATTTCAGTCCAAACAGCTTGAAAAAGTGCTTGTGGCACCGGATGACCCCTTTAAAGGTGACTTATCACGACTTTTCCAGGTTTTAAATTTTAATATCAGGCCCCTGGTGCATCTACCAACCAAGGAACCATTAAAAAGATTACCCCAGTAATTTTGTTTTAGTATTTATATTTCTCAGGTGTTTACCTTCAGACATGACTAACCGACTGTGTTTGTAGCTCGTGTGTTTTTAATGTAAACTTGTGTGTTGAAGAGAACTTGGTTTAGTACTAACATGCCTTTGACCGCCACTTTCTGTTCATGTGCTTCAGATGTGTACACTCAGAAAATCATAACATATCAGAATTTGAAAGTAATATGGTTTAAAATGCATGATTTCAGCACGATAAACATGACAATCAGAACCAAAACAGATGTTTTAATGGTGCAGCTCTATTCTGGAAAAAGAGGTGGGAGGGGGGATAGCAGCTCATTTGCATTTAAAAAGAGAGCCACGAAAATCAGCTTTGTTCTGCTTCCACTCAGAAAAGGCATTTTCTAAATAATGTAATAAATGACCAGTGGGGCATTTTGAGCTGAAACCTCAAAGACACATTATAGGGACACCAGAAACTTATATTACATTGTAAAAATGGGCATAATGTGTCTCCTTTAAAAGAAACAAAAATATTACAAAGGGGTGTTGCATCTGAATATTTTCACTCACATACAGATTTGATCGATTTCTTTCCTAAACTTCTGTTTAGGACACAGAATAAGATAAGAATAAAAACAAAATACATGCTAATTTGATAATAGTTTTATATTCTATTTTGGTTTCTGTATATGCTTTTCTTTTTCTTTTTTTTAATTGAATTTTTTTTTCCCCTAGGCATTGCTAGATGTGAGTGCTGTTATAACTATGGTTTCAAAAACAGTATCATTAAACTATATCTAGTTATGATGTTACATTTGTATTTCTCCTTAGAATGATTTCAGATTATATACATAGTGTATATATATATATATATATATATATATATATATATATATATTAAAAAGTAAAAGTAATTTAAAACTGAATAATATACACTGTAAATAGTT